>ML978717.1:500283-645504 GCA_010015785.1 Saccharata proteae CBS 121410
CTTGCTCACATCTCACCCATGTGCTTTGGGGGTACGTACGTTTTATATGCAAGAATGTTGTGGTCATATACAGTTGTATAAAGAGTCGAGATCGTTAGCAGGATACGACTGGAAATACGACTGATGCCATTGGTTTCTACATTTATTCACATTTCGCCCATGTGCTTTAGGGGTACGTACGTTTTATATGCAAGAATGTTATAGTCATATCCTATTATATAAAGAGTCGAGATCGTCAGCAGGATGCGACTAGAAATACGACTAATACTATTGGTTTCTACATTTATTCACATTTCGCCCATATGCTTTGGGGGTACGTACGTTTTATATGCAAGAATGTTGTGGTCATATGCCGTTGTATAAAGAGTCGAGATGCCTGTGGTCGTGGTCACTGTGTGGAGTTTGCGGGGATGTCCGGGCGGGCAGTCCGTGCGCCGATGATCCCTGAAGCTGCTGGCAGGCGTGACGTGCGCGGAGGGTCTTTGCTCTCCCTCACAACCCAAACTTGAGATATCCCAAACCACCACCCTCTTTTTTGCGACCTCGATCAGAGAACCGATCGTGCACTTCCTCCCCCGCCGGGCCCTTCTTGCTTCTTTGCTGCCACAGCCCTCCCTCGCCGACCAATCATCCCCAAGAGCCTCGAGCTCTTCCTGTTCCGCTTGCAGCATCCGTCGCTACGGGCATCTACCCCAGCTGCACAGCGCTGCTTTCTCTCGATCCCACACTCCGCAACCATGTTCGCTGCCAAGCGCTTAGGAAAGGTATGCATCCTCTCCCAAAGCTTCGTCGCCTCCTGCTATGGGTTGGATAATTGCTTACACAGTGACGGCGCAGGAACTTACCAAAGTATGTCTACGATCACCTCCTCCCGCAGAGCGTCCTGAGTTTACCACCAGAGCAACTCTCGACCTACACAATTCTCTTGGGTTATGGGATCATGCGCTCGATCGGATGGTTTTCTGTAACGTGGCTGACACACAAGTGCTTCTCGTAGCTCCAGGAAGGCCTCCCGCCGGGCATCAGCCTGGTCAAGGCCGAAGACTTCGAGGAATGGGAGATGGACGTCAAAGTCATGGACGACAACCCCATCTACAAAGGCGACACGTACAGGCTCAAGTTCAAGTTCAGCAACTCATACCCCATCGGTACTTGCTCCACCCCCACCAGCTATTCTCTCCCGTCCTCCACGCTGACACGCCAGTTTACCCCCCAAACAGAAGCCCCCGAAGTCACCTTCATCCTCGCGCCCGCTGCAGGCATCACCAAGATCCCAATGCACCCGCACATCTACTCCAACGGCATCATCTGCCTCGACCTGCTCGATCGCCAGGGCTGGTCGCCTGTCCACAACGTTCAGAGCGTCTGCATCTCGCTCCAGAGCATGCTCACCGGTAACACACAGAACGAGCGGCCGCCTGGCGACGAGGAATTCGTGCGCCGTAACACGCAGAGGCCGAGGGATGTCAACTTCTACTTTCATGATGACAGGGTTTGAGGTTCTGGGACTTAATATCTGAGGAACTGGGTTGGTGAACCGATGGATGTATGCAAGGACAGGCAGTTAGGGACTTCTGGTTTATACTTGGCCCGGTATTATGAGCGTACGAGCTGGATTGATGGACAACGGAGTTAGGCTACCACAACCGCCGGTCGCGGGGCTTTGGCACGGTGTTCACGGAGCTTCTGGACTTGTTTTCTGGATCCGTCTTGTCGCGGGGCTTGACGGATGGTCTCTTTTCTAGATACAAATCCTGCGCTGTCTGCGCCTGGTTGAGGATATGCATCATGCTCAGACGCGGGATAAGTGTTGAGCATTTGGGTATGCCGATGCATGGCCTTGTGGGAACACGGCAGTTAGATACCAAGGTAGCTCGAGTACGTTGGCAACACACGCTAAACTATGTCTGTTGTCACCATGATGCCGCGAAGACGTGCCATGCGCCTGTCTTTCTCTGCCGGAGTATACTCAAAGGCAGCAGCAGCTCCCGCCATCATCATAGCCGCTCAATCTGCAGCGGGCGTCGCTGGTGGCAGCAGAACGGAGAGACAATGACTAGGGTGTGATGTTTGCTTGTGTTTTGTAGATGCGGGCAGTAAGCCGAGAGCAGGCGCGGGAGTGATGGGTGCGTTGACATCACCGGCAAGCGGCTTTTCGGTATGTAGGCGTGGGGGATCTAGGCGTCTTGCTGGTGTGTGCTGATGTGCGCTGATGTCGTTGGCTTTGTTGTTGGCGTTGTTGGCGTTGTTGTTGTTGGTGTCATCGTCGCTGCTAAGTTATCTATCCTAGTCTTGTTCTGAGCCGGGATGCCAGTGAGCGATGTTCTGGGTGTGAGGCAGGGGGAGAAGAGGAGGGTGAGGGCGAGGAGGGGAGGGAGGAGGAAGGGAGAGAGTGGGCGGGAGAGAGGGGGCGGGAGAGAGGGGGCGGGAGAGAGGAGGGCGAGAGTGAGGAGGGCGAGAGCGAGAACGAGGACGAGCAGGTGGACAAGCGGGAGGACAAGCAGGTGGACGAGGTGGAAACATGAGCAGATGGACGAAGGCGCGTCCAACAGCAAACATGTCAGTGCGAGTGACCAGACCGAAACCAAGCTATATATTTCCAACCGGAAAAATTATTAGCATCAAGTACCTCAATAAAGACACGGAGACTTTGGTCTAGTGGTCGCCCAATACCCTCGTCGCCGGGACTTTGAACTTCCACTGCCATAACTCCACATCGGACTTTGAGGTACACTGTTCGAACCTCTCGAGTAGTAGACAGAAAAAATGATGACCCTATCTAGGCGAGTTTTCCTAAGCCCCACTGGGGGTTTAGTTTTGTCTTTTATTTCCTTGCTCGACTGGTTCCAGGTGTAGTTGAATCAAGTCCAGACTCCATTTCCGACTGTTCAGGTTGTCGAAGCAATCCCGCGCTGCGCTGCTGACTTTGGTCGCATGTTGCTGAATATCTTGGAAGAACGATCACATATAAGGCTTGATGGGATCACGGAACCCTTTAGAGACAGCTTCAAGGCTGTTTACTATCTTCTGTCTAATACCTCAGATGCAGTCGAGTCTCCGCTTGTGCACGTCATCAGAGTAGGACAACTTGTGATGGTGCGCGTGCTCAGGACGACGACGGTTGATCTTGTCGGCATGCTGACTGAGCTGCTCACTGATGCTAGAGATAATGTTAGCTTGGTTGGCATCTCGGTTCATTCTGAGGCTGGGCTACAATGGGAGAAGAGATGCGCCTTACACAAAGCTAGAGCTTCAGGTTCCACAGAAGACGAAGCCATAATGACGGCATTAGATGACATGAATGCTGCTACTATCTTCGTTGATTGTGAGAGCACAGGCACACTACTACTCGTATCACCGGGACTTTCCCGTTGCTCATAGACCTGGTAGTTGGACTCCCTTCCAGCGTCTTGTCTTGCCTGTAGCCTGTCATTCGGACTTGTTGGCTGGATAGCAGGTGATGTGGTCTTCGACGATGAGCACACAGCGTCTCCAACGTTGATGCTTCCGAGCCAGCAGTCCCAGTAGCCGGAGGGGCTGCTGCTTTCGCCAATGTAGTGCACGAAAAGGTAATCGGTGCAACCGGACAGCATGGTGCAGTTGCCTTGGCACAAAGATTGGCTTCCGGCAACGGTCCCGGCGCCTGTGATGTGTTTCATCGCTGGACCGAGGTAGGTGCTGATTGGGGAACATGGTTGGGTCGCAGCGCGAGTATATGTGGCCGAGGTGGTCAGTGGAGATGCCAATGACAAAGGTGTGCTTGGATGTGAGGATCGCGACGATGATATCTCTGATGAGAGGACATCGGATGTGGAGTATGTTTCCGAACGTGTACTTGATCGAGTTGCTGGTATTGCTGAGCTAGGGGACGCAGAGCTTGAGGAAGAGCTGGATCGCGACGGAGTAGAAGGGGAGGTGGGTAACACTGACGAGGCTGATTTCGACACAGAGGACATGGTTACAGAGGTCATATCAAATCGAGTACTTGTCAAGGTAGCTGGTGTTGCTGAGCTCAAATTTGTGGTACGCTGGGAGGAAATGGACGTTGTTGGGGTTGAAGGCGAGATGGATGAAAGTGATGAGGATATGTGAGCACCATTGGCCATGTTAATGGATGAGCTGAATAGAGTCGTCGTAGTGGGATAAGCCGTCGTCAACGAGCTGGTAGACGAGAATGTCGAGGAAGACGAACTGGTGGCGGTCTGATACACCCTCATGTTTTTGATTGCCCAGTAGACTTCAGACAACCCTTCGGGATGGTTTGCCACGTATTGCTTGCACGAATCCCACGAGCTCATGCCAGAAGTAAGAGGACAGCTAGGGTAATTCTGAAAGGTTGGCCCTGCCCACTAAGAAAAGTCAGCTTCTGCAACATGCGTTGGAACTGATAACACTGACGTCTCCGCACCAGGTGATATCAAGGACGATCTGGTGGTCCTGGAAATGCTCGTCGATGTTGCAATCGCCCTGAAAGTTAGCCACTGGGGTCCCAAAGTCTTGGGAAGTATCCGGACTGCCAGAAGAGAGGCTGGAGGGTATGTTGCTATGGGAAAAGGACCAAATTCTAATGTAGTCAGAAGTCCACTCCATAACATAAACCTGAAAAGGAGTCAGTAGCGTATGCATGCAGCGATCTATGTACTAACGCCGCCCTGTTTCGAGTTGAACCCTGCCCCGTAACTCGTCGAATCCGGGGAAGTCAATCCGCAGCCACCATAACAGTTCAACGGATTCATCGTCCCGAGCTCGCCAGTGCCTGCCACAGTGCATCCCTCTGAGGTGTACATCTTATTGGTATTATTGGTGTTGGTGTTTACGCCTTCAATAATGTCTGCGTTTAAGATCAGCAGCATGCAATGCCAGATGATTTTTGAATTACGTACCTATCTCTCCGTATTTCGGCCATTGAGTCACATCGCCCACCGTCCACCATGCAGGCCAAGCACCACAACCCCATGGTATGTGGCTCAGATCGAGGACGAAAAGCCCGTGGTTGTATCTTGCTAGGCTTTGCAAGCGAACGCTGGGTCTTCCGGGTCCTGTTGGATCGTATGTGTTGGTCGTATCCACGCCAATGTAAATGCCACCAAGGGTTGTGTTTTTGATGAGGCCAGTTGACCTGGCTGTGCTCTGGTTCACATACTGCACATATCCATGAGTTGGATCTTCTGCCTGGTGGAAAGTTCAGCCGGCGGTACACTCCATAAGAGAAGACGCGTCATACTGTCCAATACTCAAACTTGTCAAAGAAGTTTGCTGGGTTATAATTGTCAGATAGCGCGTAACGCGCCTCAGAATACGACGCGAGACATAAGAAAAGAATCGAGATACTATGCGAAAGCATAGGAACAGAGAGCATGATGAGGATGATACGTGACGTTTAGGTCTCGCGAAACCCATATACCAGTACGCGCATGAAGATACAGAATTCCTACAGATTCTATTTCGGGCCAACATGATGACATTCTTCACGGCCAATAGTCCTGGGTTGACACGTCTTGACAGGGCACGCCCTGTAGACTCGACACGCGTTTAGACACGCCCAAATCCAAATGCACGAGGAACGCGCCAAGAACGCCTTGGCGGAATGTGATGCAGTATCACCCAGACGCCATACTGCCGCAGTGGGAGACTCACGGCAAGTCTATACTTCTCCTGAAAGTCTCGATGTGTCTTTTTTCTTTCTTCCAACTCCATCAAACGGCGCCTTTACCAAGGATATCATCCCAGAACCCAAAGTACAGCCAGTGGATCTGATTGACATGACCCATGAAATGTTGCAAACATCAATCATCTCCAACAAGGGTATTCAAACATCTCTTCCATTCACTGAACCCAAGCCTCAGCCTCTGCCCGAATTGCCCATGATGCGGTCCTCGCGAGCCTTCGCCCGGCTCTTCTCCTGCGCATGCGACCTCAACTCATCGCTCGGATCTGCTGCGCCATCAAGCTGGGATTGCGAAAGGCTGGCCTCGGTCATGTAGGAGTCGTGAGCGGAGGTGTTTTGCTCCCACACGCGTCGCTGGCGGTTCTGCTCGTATGCTGCGATGTCGTCGGCGGTGAGGCTGATCTGAGTTGCGGGGCGGCGGAGCATTATGAACACTGCTGTGAGGGCTCGTCAAGGTATGTGTGTTGTCTGAAGTACGCAAATACAGACAGTATAATGATGTTTGGTCGTTTTGTTCTGGTGTTCTTGATGCCGCGGTGGGTTTGAGTATGGTGTGGTGTTGCGGTGATGTTTTTGCCTCAACAATCTCCAATCACAAGATATAGATGTCCTGGAGGAAGAGGGTAGCAAAATGGATAGCGAACGTGAAGTTGTTGTTGTTGTGTTGGTGGAGAAAGCTTGCCCTCTAGTTAACTACAACATACAAAGCTCGGACTGCCAAGACCATTGCGTCCGGGGAAGGAAGATCTGAACCTCACCACCGAGGCCCATCCGCATACCCACCCGCTTCAGTCCACTATGCCCTTATATCACACGCGGCCGCCTGTGGCCTTCAGGCGGCCTCGCCAGTGCGATTTGGTTGCCGTGTCCAATGCCATTCGCGGCTTCCACATCTCCACCAATCGCCACGAGAAATCGCCCGGTTCACCCAACGCTGGTAAGGATACCAACTAATGAGGTGCATAACGCGCCTCCTGAAGTCTACACTTGGCAATTACAGGGGACCGAGGACAGACGATGCTGGAACTGTCCCTCAAACCCCATCTCGAGCTGACACGAACTCTACAGCGCTCCCGACTTCCCAACGCGGGCGCTCCCAAGCCGCCAGTGACCAGATCAGCAACCTCGCACCGCGCGCTCCCAAGATTCTTACTCCTCGTGCTCCCGGAACCTTGAAAATCACCAGGTTTCCAGTCGACAGCCGCCCCAATAACTCTCTCCAGAGCCGATTCCAAGCCCGCGGTCCGCGCATCATCAGAGGCCCCACACGCGAGCCAAATTGGAGTCCAGGCAAAAGCGAAGGCCAACGCTCAACCGTCAGGAGAAAGAGGGGGGGAAAGGGCAAGAAAAACGAGGGTTCGGATGCCCAGAGACAAGGGGATGAAGTCAGTTTCGAGGAAACGGCTTCGGATATATTCGTCAAGCACCTCGTCGACCTGAAGCACGAGGTCGTCAAAACGAAGCCGTACCTCCCCCAGGACCCGTCAACGGCCAAGCTGTTCGGCAACGGCACCGCCACTGCTCAGGACGTGACGCAGCTCGCCGAAGAGCAGCTGCGCTTCCTGGCTGCCCGTAAGCGCATGGAGTACGAATCCTACCTCGCGCTCGCCCGTCGCATTGCCCACGGCCACTTTGTCAAGTTCAAAGATGCCGAGGAGCGCGACGGGACCATGGCAGTGGTGCAGCAGAACCAGGAGCGCAAGGCGGCAATGCTGTCGCAGAAGAAGGGCAAGGAGATTGAGCCGCAGGTGTGGGAGTTTGAGTCGCTGAGCGCGGCGGCAAAGCAGCAGGCGGTTGATTTCTTGGTTAAAGGCCAGTACGAAATGGCAAAGGGAAACAGGTGGGATCATGGCGTGCAGAGGTCGTTGCAGAGCAATGGCACGTACACTGGCAGTGACGCGGCCAAATTCATGAGCAGACTTAATGCTGTGACAAGAGCCTCGGGCGGTCCGGCCGGAATCAAGCTGTCCGCGGGTTTGTCGTGAGGGATGTCGGAATATACAGGAGTACACGCCCAATGAATAGTGGATGTCGGGATTTGTACCATATGCATTGTAGGACGGGGAAATCATGTTTCACACTGATATGCAACCACACACTATTTCAGCAAGCAATAGTTGCGTACACTGTCACAGCACTTCTGGACGAGTAGGAATTTTTGCGGCATGCTGACAATATCGTTTTATACATTTTGTTTCCAAGTCATCCTGCGTACGGCTACTTACTCACCCAAACGTGCTAGTAGTCATGGTTCCTTTGGCATCCGGCAAAACCTCATGCGCTCATCCCTTACTCGTCAAGCTGTACATAGTTGGCCGGGAAAAGACCAGACTTGCCGTTGTACTCGCCAAACCACCAATCCTCGTCAGGGAATTCCTGCAATGGTGGATTAAAAGACTGCAACGATATAACATGGAAGGGGGACAGATAGTGTTACTTACCACATTCATAATCGTAGCGCCATCAGGGAAACTGAGCTCGTTCTCTTCCGCAGCCTCGTATTCGTACTGCGCAGTAGCAGTCGGGCCCGCCTTAGCCGCAGGCGGTGCCGCGGGTGGCGCAGGAGCAGCGGCGGGAGGCGGCGGTGCGGCGTGCTCATCATCCTCAACAAGCTCGACGTAGTTGCTGGGGAAGAGACCTGTTTCGCCGCGCGAGTTTTGGCCCATCCACCAGTCATCGTCGACCATGTCGATGTTGGTGACAATCTCGCCCTCTTGCAGCTCGAGCTCGTTCTCCTCGGCTTTCTCGTAGTCGTACTGGGCCACAGCGCGCTTTCCGCCTGCCTGAGTGCCCGGTTGAGCAGCACCTGCACCGGCGCCGAAGGCAACTTCGGCAGCGGCCTCGGCGGCTCCTCGCGCGGGGTCGTGGGCTTCCACTTGAGGCTCATCGTCCATGTCTCTGCTGGCAGAGACCGCATTGGAGAGGGATTGAGTAGGCATCGCGGGGGGCTCGTAGCGTTCCTCAGGTGCCTCCATTGGCTCTGGCTCGGCGCTTCTGGCGACTGGCTGAACGATCCGAATTGGCGAGCTGGGACGAAGCTCTGGGCTTTCAGGAGTGGGGCTGCGTGGCTGTTGGGGAGGTGGTGGGACGTCGAAATGCTCTTCAGCGGGAACGTCGTCCTCTTCTGGCTGCGCCGGACGTGCTGGGAGGCCTGGAATGGAAGCACCAGCGTTGGGCTTGCTGGAGAAGTCCATGGGAGGCGGTGGTGGTGCTGCCCTTTCTTCAGGCTCAGGAACTGGACGGTTGCCAGGCAGTGCGGGAGCCGCGGCACCCATCGGCGCAGCGCCCTTGAAGCGATCGCGAATAGCACTGATGCCTCCAGCGGGAGACGAGGGAGTCTCTTCTTCTTGCGGTTCTTGTGGGCCTGTACGCTGAGCACTGAGGTTGCTACCGCCAGTGTGCGTGGTTTTGACTTCACCCCATTTCTTCCCCACGTAGCCACTTTGCCAACCGCCACTGCCACTAGGTTGGTTGGTCAACGGTGCAGCTGGAGGCGCGGTCTCTGAAGCACCGCTGTAACCACGCTCGCGCGCTTTCTTCTCCGCCCAGAGTTGCGCAGGAGTCTTGCCGCCTTCATCCGCAAAAGTTCGACTGGCAATGCCAACAGGAGCAGAAGCGGTCGGCTTTGGGCCGAGACCAACCGGAGTGGGTGCCTTGGTACCCATGAAGGAGCCGGTCGAAGAGCCAAACTTGTTGGCAACCTTGGGCTTCGGCATAGATGTCAGACGCTCCGATTGCTTGAAAGCTGCCGATCTTTCCGCCAAAGACTTGGGAGTTTCTTCCTCATCTCCACCAGTCGCAGACGGGGTAATAGACGCAGGTGGGGAGGAGACGCCAGGACCTGAAGCCTTGGCACGGATGGCTGCAATATCAACCTTGCCCACTGGCTCGTAAGAGCCCTTGACAACGGCCGGACGATCGTCTTTGAGTGAACCAGACTCCTGGGCTTGCTTCCTGATGGCTCCAATGTCGACCTTGCCAATTGGCTGGTAACCTCCCTTCACCACATCGCTTGGACCGTTGTTCTCTTGAGCTGGCGCGAATCTCGACGGCTCCTGCTTCTGCGAAGCAAGCTCTGCCATGTTGACTTTGGTGGGCTTGTAAGCGGGTGCCACCTTCTCAAGCTGACTCCTAGTGACCGGCGGGGCATCATCACCCCAGCCATCCTGATCCACATTCTGTGCGGAGGGGGCTGCGCCGCGAGCCCTTCCGAGGGGAGCAAATCCACCACCTCCTCCAACCCTAGTAGGAGTGAAAACCGGCTTCGTCGCAACCGGTGGTGGTGCTCGTGCTTCTGCCGCAGGTTCTTGAGGCCCGCCGCCGTATTTGGAGCCTGACGAGTCTGCCACCTTCTGTATAATGCCTTCTGGACTGATGGCGCTCTCGGATCGTGCGGTTACTTGGACGTGGTAGCCCTGTGAGCTCAGGTCAGCAGGGGTCAAGCGGAACGAGCGATGATCGGCCGTACGTGGAGGAGCTTGGATACAGCTGCCAGGTGGCTCATGAAGTAGCCCTTGGTTCGCTCAGGAACACCTTCTCCGCACTGATTGAATTAGCTTGAAATCATCCAGCAAGCGAATGCAGCGCCGTACCCATGCTATCAGAACACACTTTGGTAGACCGGAGTTGGGATCCTTGACTTTGACGAAAGCAAACTGGATCCTGCCGTCGGACAGCTCCTCGATCAGATCAGCCAGCTCTCCCTCTGGTAATGGGCCAGGTCAGTATGGTCAACAGTGCTGGATGGCCGGGCGAGCCCACCTCCTTTGGTCTGAACCTTAAGTACGCTCTCCTTTCCACTGTCGGGCTGGAAGGCGTTGGCCAGCGGGGCGGAGACGGAGAAGAGGGCCCATTGGCCGTAGGTGGGGGATGAAGCAGCGGCGCCGGACGGTGGAGGAGCATTGACGACGGATTGATAGCTGGACTTGATGTTGGGTCCATTGCTGGACATATTAAGGGTGGCCATGGTTGTAGCTGAATGTGGAGGTGGAGGGGGCGGAGGAGGTGCGGGCTCGGGGGTTTAAGGGGGGGACAGAGACGGAAGGAGGGTGCTCTGGAGGAAGCGAGATTTGGAAGGTCACGATCAGGGCGAGTGGTGTCCTTGAATGATGCCCGTTGTGGGGGAGACAATTATAGTAGCAGAGTAGGCGGTGGCCTGTGGATGCAGCTCAGCCCAGCGACGCACTCGGGTTACGTCGTATGCCCGCTTAGGCTGCCTTGGACGGCCGCACCTTGGTCCGGACCGGGCTGTCCGGGTAGGTGACGGGAGCGAGTGGGAATCACGTGCTGGGATTGAGCGGGAGTCGGGTTTCACGTGACCTGAGCCTGCTCCTGTCTGATGCCTCAGGCTTCATCTCAAGTTTGATCAACAGGCTGCCTTGGACGGCTGTGCCTTGTTTCGGACCGGGCTTGTACGGGTAGGTGATGGGAGCGAGTGAGAGTCACGTGTACGGGCTTGAGCACTGCTCTGCTTTCACGTGACTTGAGTTTGCTCCCGCCTGATGCCTCGGGTTTTCCATCATCCCAAGCTTGATCAACAGGCTGTCCGGGTAGCTGACGGGAGCGATTATGAGATGCGTGCGGGATACGCACTGCTCTGCTTTCACGTGACTTGAGTTTGCTCCCGTCTGATGCCTCAGGCTTAATCAACCAGCCTGCCTTACCCGCGGACGGCAGCGGTGCGAGAGTCTGTCCTTATTAGTGCCTCTGTCTCTCGACCATCTCCTCCCCGATGATAATGTAGCGGAGGTGTGTCCGCTGGCTATTCAACATCACCTCACCTCTCGCCGACGGTGCCGGCTGCTAGGGTGTCAGCAACATGGCCGGGGCCGCTCTTCGGCGATTGGCTGCCTCGTCTGGAGACCTGCTCGAGAGTGGTTCATCCCAGCTTCGCCAGCTTCGCCCTTCCCATCCCTCCCCCTCCCGTCTGCCCTCTTCCTCCCTACCACCCACCTACATCTTCTCAACATCGCCATCGGTGTCCTTGCAAAAGCATCTACCTGTTCTCTTCGCACCGCCGATTCTTGCCCGCCTCGCTCTTCATCCTCCGTTCGCGCCCGCCAGCTTTCGTCTGCTCCATCCCACCCAGCCAGCCTGTCCGCTCCCGTCCGCGCCTCGTCACCGCCAGTCGCATCGCTTTGAGACTGATGATTGCACTGCTGCGGAGCTGAGCGCGAACGCCGGCCTGGCTCTGCCATGGACCATACTTGGGGCAGTGTGGGCACTCCAAGCACCCATCATCCTTATCGCACCTCGACTCCCCAAGATCACTGGAATGGTCGCCCCGTGGCCGCCAACGCATCCTGGGGGAAGCGCAAGGCCGATGACGCTGCAGATGCCGCAGACAAACGGCGCAGAGTAGATGCTCCCTCTGCTGCCACTATCCCCTCTTGCGCCCGTCTGCCCGCCCAAGTGTGGCAGAACATTTTCCTTTACCTCCCTCCCGTTGATCTCGGTCGACTCTTGCAGGTCAACCGCGCTTTCCATACCTACCTCACTCAAGTTGCTGAACCTTCCAATGGTTCACAGCGCTTTCCTGGGCGTTTGCGCCTTCTGGGCTCCGAGACTATCTGGTCCTCGGCCCGGAAGTTGCACTTTCCTTCTCTGCCCAAGCCTCTCTTAACCCATGCTGAGTGGGCCATGTGGAGCTTGCTGAAGAGCCGCAGGTGTCAGTTCTGTGGTCTGATGCCACGAGATCTTCCTGCGCTCGACGGCATAGGGGAAACCGGACCTGGTTCTGATGGAGTCCGTGTCGTGTGGCCGTTTGGCATTCGTAGTTGCGGTCCGTGTCTCGAACAGCGTTCGGAGAAGGTAACGCCCGTGGCCTCCTCATGACGGCCCTATTCTGACGTGTTTTCAGGAACAAGCCTTGAACAACGCATCCATTTCCTCCCTCCTCGCCGCTGTGCCTTTCATATACGTTACTCAAGATCGGAACATCGTTCCCTCAAGCTCAGCTACTTCGACACCACCTAACGTGGAATTGACAAGATGGTACTACCGAGACCATCTGCGTGAGATTCAGCGGCAGTTTGAGGATGTACAGGCGTTCGGACACGCAACAACCGAAGAATGGTATAAGGGTCTGTCCGCTACAGGCAAACGGAAGCTTGCAGACGCCGACCGATGGGAGCGCTTGGAGAGAAAAGGAGGTTTAGGTGGCTTGCTCGCTCCATCACCGGCGCATGCTCTTACTGCACGTCCTCCAAGCAATGTCCAAGAAGCTGGATCATCATCATCGGGAGGTCCGCTCCATATGGGCGGTGTCCAACGAGCAGGTGAGTCACCGCATTAGCTTTTGTTTCCCTTCGGGTCGAGTGGACGTCTATACATTATCTTCCGTCTGGCCGATTCTAGGTCGGCTTAAATACTGATCCGGTCCACATCTATAGCAGGCCCACTACATCATCAGAACATGAATGTGGGATCCGATTCTGGTGCTCGTGGTCCAGAGTCATCTCCAGGAGCGGCTTTCCAACCTCGGAGTGAACGCAGTATCAGGGATGCAAATGAGGCCAAGGCTGCCCGCAAAGCTGACATCGAGCGTCGTTGCCAGGGACTCAATCCGCCTATTCATCCAAATGTCCTTCGGCACATGAAAGCCTTCCAAGCTGCATGCCAAATCTCTACCCCAATGACAGATCGAGCCTGGGAAATGTTAAGACCGCGAATTGAAGCGCAACGAAGCGAAGCCGAGCAGATTGAACATGAGCGTGCCGCCCAGATGGCCGCTTTGCAGGTCAAGCTTGAAGACCGTCGCACACAGGATGCCAGTATCAAGGAGGTCAAGGAGGTCCTTGAACGGGAATGGGAAGAGACCCAGAGGCCGGTGCGCGAACGTCTGGGGGCCTACGCCGATGAGATCATCGACAAAGATTGGATGGAAGGTCAAGCAGTCACGAGGGAAAACACCGCCCAGTTCGCGGCTGAACTTCTTATCCGGGTTCGAGAGCGCTTCTACGCCGATCAATGTCAGGAGGATGAAGCTACGCTGGCCGCCGGAGAGGAGATCAGAGAGGATCCGCCAGCTGGTCCACCAACACGGAGGCTCATTCTCGAAAACATGAAGTGGGTATTTGATAATAAGATCAAGCCACTAACAGATCCGTATCGCAAAGAGCTCTTTCTATGCAATGGGGAAGGTTGCGAAGGTAATCCAAAGCTGTACGGATTCGAAGGTGTAATTCAACACTTTGGAGCCAAGCACACGACTGCTTTCAGTGTCGGAAACATTGTCGTCCACTGGAAGGAGGCCGATTGGCCCGAGGATCCTCCTTTCCATCCAGATCCCGCCAATGCCAAGCTTGGGTACCATTATGCCCCGTACGCTTCATCAGGACCTCCAGGTTATCCGGGAAACATGCCTTATGGCCAGTATCCTTACGGCGGTTTCTCACAAGGTCCTAGCTCGACTCCAAATCCGGAATCCCGAACGCCGCTGCACTTTTCTCACGTAAGTCCTGGATATGGCCAGCCTGGGCCGCCTGCAAATGGACCTTTTCCACCTCCAAGCACGACGTCTGCAGGCTACTTCGGCAACCCAGCATATCAGGGCCCTCCGTATGCTCCGCCTGCTGGACCGTCTGGTGTGCCTTCCGGTGGCCCTGCTGGCCAATACCCTATTTATCCTCATCCAGGGCCATATGATGGACCCGTGCCTTATGACGCCTACAACTCACATCATCAGCTGTCCCCCGGCCCTGCTTATCCACCTCCCGGTCCGCCTCCTGGCCCTCCACCTGGTATGCCTAGCTACAACAACAACTATCCATCCAGCAGCTTTGCGCCTCCATCGCTAGTGCCTAACTACTCGGGAGGCTGGGGCGTCTCTCGCCCACATTCTTCGCACATGGTATCGTCGGCATTTCCACCCAGGGGAGGTCCAGTTCCGGCCAATATGCACGATGATGAAATACGTGTTCTCACCGACGTTGCGCGCGAGATATGGACCTCTACCTCGGGTATTAGGAATTTACCGGCAAGTGTAAGGCTTTCTGTGGTTATCCACCACGTTGTCTATCATTTCAATCTCCGCTTTGGCATTGAACCAAGCCTCAATCTCTTTGCTGATGCCTTGGAAAGCCATGCTTCTATGCAAGATTTGAAAAGTATTGACAACCTCTCTTGTAAAGCCTGTGCGATGGGATTCCATGACCACGCCATGCCATCTCCTTCACGAGACCAAGAGAAAATTTCCTATGATGTCTTGTCTCTTTTCCTTCATTTCAGATCCATACATGTTGAGAGGATTTCATCTGCTTCGCAAGGGTTCAACATCAATTCTCATTTTCAATTGGATTGGAAAAGGGATATGGTTGAGTTACCAGATGATGATCTAATATCCGGGCTCATCCAATCCCCTGGGATTAATGATTTCAAGTTACGGATTGTTGCGGAAGCCTTCCCGAGGCTTTTCCCGGCTCCGCTGCCCCACATTGGCACAGTAACCAGTAGAGAGCCCTCTCCGCTTGGGGAACCTGTCCGTGAACCCACGGAGTTCCGTACGGAGTCTGCAGTACGTCCTTCCATGGCTCGCGAAGAACCACCGGAATTACGCACAGGTTCTGCCAGGGGATTTGAGGAGCGAGCATCGATTAGGCCCAGTGGAGATCACGTTCCTACATCTGACAGAAGGTCGTCGTATCCTCATCCAGGGAATGACCGTTACGGCCCTCCGGCTCCGGAGATGGAACATCATGAAAGGGAACCCCGACGAGATTCGCGACAACGTTCGCGTAGATTGAGTCCTCATCCCGATGAACGTAGATCTCGTGTCTATTACGAAGAACCGAGATACTATGTAAGCTGGGGGTTTGATAATCAATGGCGATCATCCTGCTAACAGCTATTTAACAGGTTGAAAGAGGTCCGCCTGAATATGAATACATGCCACATCCTCGCATGGCTTACCGTCCACTGAGTCCTCCAGCCAGACGGTACATTCCTTACGAGAGGGACTACGACGATCCTTGGGTAAGACCAAGATACGAGGAAAGATACGTCCCAGATCATGGTGACATGCACGAAAGACCTCATGCAATCAGTCGCTTGCGATATCTCGACCGTCCAGAGGTGGCCCCATCTCCAGGCAGCAGGGATGAACCGCCGGATACGACTCAAAAGCGTGCGGACGAGGCCGATGGCGCAAGTGAACGACCAGAACGTCCGATCAAAGAGGAAGTTCATACTCCAGCCCCAGCTGACGTAGCAGCAGCGGCAGATCGTTTTCTTGACGACCTCGCCTCGGGAGAACGCGTTCGTGATTTCGTCACCAGGAACACTGAGCGACCCGATTCTCGTGTCGGTCGTCCAGAGGAAGCGTTGCCGGCGTCTTCAAGGCCACCGACTGCTGCTCCTGCCGGACCTGAAGATGTCCCAAGCGCTACAGGCTCTCAAGCTAGTCCCAGAATCCCTCGCGAACATGAGCGCCACGGCCCCGCAGGCTCACGCATCAGCCGTGCCCCAGACGTAGGAGTGGAAGAACACTACAGGCGTGAGCGTGAGGCTGTTCATACAAGGGGTGAAGGCTACAGACCACGACTGGTCTACCGGGATATTGAGCCTCGCTACTTTGATTACCCTCCTCCACCACGCTATCCACGTCACGTTGGCAGGTACCAGGGCGAACCTTTTCCGAGTCCTCGCCGCGTTGTTCGGGCACAGAGCTCCAGATACGGTCGTTACGAAGCCACACGTCGTCGAATCGACCGCGACGACCGTGAAAGGTCCAGGTCACCAACCCGCGACACGGCGAAGGAAGGTGAGCCACGCCCCACACACGACCGCAGCCCTGGACCAGATGGTGGGTCGGTTGCTGGCGATGAAGAGCGCTTCCGCAGCGGCTCTAGGTTCGCACCACCTCCACCACCTCCACCACCGCCCGCGCCGCGCGACTATCCTCTCTTGGACGAGCGAGAGAGATACTCGCCACCGCCTCGTGCGAGATACAGGTACACGGATCCGGCTGCTCCACCGTTCGTCAATGAATACGACGAGGTGGTTGAGTACGTCCGCATGAGAGATCCGTACGCCGAGCGTCGTTATGTTCCGGGGCCTCCTGAGCCCGAGCCGTGGGACTATGTCATGCCCTACGAACGAGGTCATCATCGCCCGCCGCCTCCACCCAGCCAATACGCCTACTACCCCGAGCGGCGCGCGTACGTGGCGGACCCTGACGATCGAGCGTATGAGGCTGAATCTCTGGGACCGCCGCCGGCGGGAGGAAGGGAGATCCGATACGTCGATCATCCACGTTGACGTAAAAGCTCTGTTCACAGAATGACAGAGTGAAAAAGTAACCGCGTTCCTTATTGTCCTTTTCCAAGTTTCTTATGATTCCGAAGTCATAATATCACGCCTTGCAAAAAGCCAATTTGATTGTCCGTACCTGTTGTTTCATTACTGATGATCAAGCATGTAAGATTGCATCGCTTCGTTTAGCTCATCGTCTTCTTCTCTTTCTTCCGTCTTCTTGCTGGGGAAAGCAACATCAGCGAGGAGTTTCGTCCGCGTAGACGGATGGATTATTGATGAGATGCATGGCCCCCGTAATGTCTTTTCTGTGTTTCTGACGTAACCATAAAGGAACTGTAGTGGGTACAGGGCAGTGATAGTGTAGGCAGATTCTTATCATGATAACCGTTTTGCCTGAAAGATCATCAAGCGTACAGAAAGTTGTGTCGGACTCATGTCGCACACTCACAACCTAAAGAATATGTTCTTTGCCTTGTTGCAATAAGCTACATCTTCGTTCTCTGCACGAGCAAGCTATCTGATAGAATCATGAACCTCATGAACCGGGATGTATGAATTTCCTTCACTTGCTGAACACGGGTTTCCCTTTCCCTAGAGCAGATCAACGTTAAACAGTCAAAACATTAGGGGTCCGGTAACACTGATGCTCTATGAGTGTATGTGGACCAAGAATCATCGCTAATCCATGCAATGCAGAAACAAAGGAAACAAAGCAGCCACCAGGGCCTCAGTCCAACACGCCAACAAACCCCCAGAACCATGTTCATCATCATCGAGGCTAGTCCTCGGTCGAGTGGCAAGCAAAGCAAAATCACCACCACCTCCTCATCGGCATCGTCTTCTCCTTGGCCTCCTCCTCGGCGACGATGCGTCTAAGCCTCGCCTGCGTAGTCTCCAGCCGCATCTCCACCTCGCTCAACGGGGTGTCGCAGCCTCTCAGCCCGATAAACTTGCCAAACTTCCTCCGCTTGACCTGCACGCGCTGCGCATCCGTCATGGGCGCCTCGGCCATGAAATCAGCGTCCCAGTCCATCGGCTTCGGGTACTGGTCCGTGTACTCGTCGCGCGTTACCTGGCTGTAGTAGGCGGCCAGGCTGTCGAGCTGGCTCTCGCTCAGCAGCCAGAAGTTGAGGATCGTGGACGGGAAGCACGGGTGAGGAGCCCCGGCCGGGAGTGGGTAGAGGGGGCACAGCGCCAGGCGGAGAGTGGCGATCTTGGATGCGAATTGCTGGGCGTGGCTGCGGCGCTTCAGGGTCGCTTCCATGGAGCGGGGGGTGCTGGCCTTCGAGGCGCTTTTGCCTGTGGTGCTGATGAGCGTGGGGCGCGACATCTTGCGGGCTTTGCTGATGCGGCCGGTGGCGATGGACTTGAGGTTGAGAGGAGCGAGCTGCTTCGGGTATGCAAGGTTGCTGATGTTGATTCTGCTGTGGGCTTCGTTCGGAGTCTCGAGCCGAGCGCTGGTGGGTGTGGTGGGAGATTGACAGGTCGTGGTCGGATTCTTGCTGTTGTTGTTCATCTATCAAGCTGCTGTTGGCAGCTGATCGTTGAGTTGGGTTACTTGAATCGTACCTTTGATGCTGGCTTCCGAAGTCGCTGTGTTAAAGGTGAGCTGTCAGTTGGATTCGATTAAGTCCCGTGTTCAGTTTGGGTGTACGTTGACAGAGGCAGAGGCAGTCGTCGAGCACTTAATCCAAGTACCACAGGAGAGAAAAAGGAAGCTACGTCCGGCGCAGATATGCAGTGACTATGCAAAGGAATCGCTGAATGAACTGAAACTGAACTGGAAAGTCTGAGAGATGCGAGTCAAAGCTGGAAGTGTAGAATCAGAAAGACTGGAAGATGAAGAAATGGCCTTGGTTTTACCAACGACGAGAGGTCTTTGTGGTGAGGGGCTTCGAACAGGTGCGAGAAATGTATCTTTAGTACAAAGAAAGGAAGACGTGCTGAGACAACGACCTTTATCTCGAATTCGTTGTCCGCATGTTGAATGGTGGGGTGGCTGGCAAGGGAATAAGGGAGAACAAAGGGGTGGGGCTTGTTCACGCGACGAGGGTTCGTTGTGCTGGAAAAGCTCTCGAAGCCTCGTGGTCAAGGACAGAGTGAGTATGTGCTGTACATGCCTTGGGAGTGGATGTGTTCGACTCTGTGGACCACAGCGGGCCTGAGAAAGATGGCGATGTCCCGTGCTCCCGGCAGAAAGGCATTATTGCAAGCAGACTGATTTCGATAAAATTGATAATTGTCTGAAATCCGACTTTGGTTTTTTGCAATACCAATACCAATTGCAATACCAAATATTGACACGCAAAGTACCCCTATCTCTCAATTCTTCAACCCAATATCGCTCGCTCTGTTCTGAAGTGCCGACTCCTCCAAAGCACTTGCATTCGTGCTTTGGTCACTGTACTTCGGCAAACCCACATGACTATTGATCCAATCAAACACGACCGTATGCCACAGCAAGCTATTCTCCGGTTTAAGCACCCAATGGTTCTCGTCGGGGAAACTCAAGAACTGGCTCTCAACCCCACGATCCTGAAGTACGTTGAAAGCGGAGAGACCTTCGGCGATGGTGAGACGGTAGTCAAGCTCGTTGTGAATGATCAGGTGCGGCGTAGCCCACTTGTCTGTGTGCTTGGATGGGTCCCATTCCGTCCATGAGGAGCGGTTCGCCCAGAACTTGCCACCGAGGTCGTGTTCTGGGAACCACAGTTCCTCGGAAGACATTTGGGACGTCATGCTGAAGACGCCGTCGTGTGTGACGAGGGCTTTGAACTTGCGACCCAAGTCGTGGCCTTGAATCCAATTTGTCATGTAACCTGGTTTGCTTCAGTCAACAGATGTAGACCTAGTAAGTGTCACTGGGATATTGGGATAAGACATACCTCCATATGAAGCGCCGAGCTCGACAGCGCGTGAAGTGTCTACATAGTCCATGTTTTCCTCGACATACTTGAACCCATTGACAAGATCCTGATACGGCAGCCCGCCCCACTGATCCTGAATGGCATCGGTCAAGTGCTGGCCATAACCAGTGCTACCTGTTGGATTAGGCATGACCACAACGTAGCCTTGTTCGGCGAATACAGCTGGGTTCCAGCGAGTGCTCCAGGAATCCTCCCATGAGCCTTGTGGACCGCCGTGGATGAGGTAGGCGAGCGGATAGCGCACATCCGGGTTGAAGTTTGATGGCTTCATAACCCATGCATGTATCTGGGTGCCATTTGCGGCACCAGGATACCAGACCTCGGAAACCTGCTCTCTGTGCAGACCGAACGACGATCCATTCTTCGAGTTTGAGGATATTTGAACTGGGCTTGGGTGACCAGGAGTGTATTTGAAGTACGCGCTGTTGTCGATCAGACTGGTGGCCGTAATAAATACATCTCCATTGGCTTGGATCCGGGCATCTGGTCGGGATGGTTAGGTATTGTCACTGTTGCAAGGGAAGTAATGGAGGCACCTACCGCTGACGGAACCACCTTCGAATACCAGCTTTGGCTTGATACTGTTATGGGGATTGGTGTTTGCTGGAAACTCAAAGAGTGATATGCGGCCAAGATTTTCTGCGGTCAAGTACAACCAGCTCGCATCTGCACTCCATGTGATTGCCGAAACACTGCGATCCCATGCACCTTCGCCGTTAGCTGTAGCGAGAGGGTTGTACACCCAACCAGGGCGTCTAACGTCTGGCATAATGAAGAGTTGCAGCTTGTCAGACTCATACTGAATCTGTTTCATCTTCGCAAAAGCAAGTTTTGTGCCGTTTGGAGAGAATACAGGAGATGTTGCTTGACCGTCGTACCCAGGAGTCGGAATCATGAACGGCGCAGGAGGAGTGGACTCAGTAAATGTCGAGAGAGAGATCAGATACACATTGATCTTGGTGTATAGCGCAGGGATGAGACCTGGGTCCTTTGCAACGAAGGCAATTCCGCTGCTACTGATGTCAAAGTTGTCCGTGCCTCCGAAAGGCGGTACTGGACTCTCCAAAGATGTGCCTGCCAGTGCGTTCACCAGCGATGAAAGCTTGTACTTAGAACCATCCTTCGATAGGGAGCCATAGAAAATAGTATTGCGATTGGGCGTGATCCAGGAATCCCAGTGCCGGACGAAGATAGCCTTGTACAATCGTCCGGTTGATTTCGATGTTTCGGCAGTCTCAGAATTGTAGATTGTACCGTCAGGCTTCGCTTGAGCGGTAATAGCAAATGCATAGGTCCCATTGCCTAGGGAAGCAAGTTTGACACCACTGGCCGAGCCGCCAATCGTGCCTGCAGTGTAGCTGCTGATTCGGTGTCAGTGGCGTAGACAAATTAGACGCTAGGTTGCAAGGTTTTGAACAAGGAACCGGAAACAGTGTCAATTGCATGACCACAAGGAAGCCATATCTTCTAATTTGCTGATGTCAAGTTTCCATGCGCGTTTTCTCTTTCAGCTGGATGTCAAGTGATTTTGATACACATCATGATCCAGAGACGAAATACGACCGTATGCCACGAGACATGTTTTCGAATGAAGGGCATGTCATACGGAGTAGACTGATCATCAAATAAATACACTTCAACTCACCTGTTCTTGAACCCATCCACAGGACCAACAACAACATCAGTCGTCCCATTAGATCCCGGAGTCAACAGCAGAACATCGCCGTTCGCAAGCCAAGTCGGCTCACTAGCATCCGAGTTGTCACTGACAAGCTGAGACTCTCCGCTAGAAGTGTCGAGGACCCGGACCTGGCTCGTGCTCGAATGCTCAGAGAAAGAGTAGGTGGAAACGGTGTAAAGGACCTTGCTGCCATCGGCATTAGGCACGCCGGCCGAGCGCCTCGGTGCGCTCAGAAGCACCTCAGGCGTGAACTTGGTGGCTCGGATTGTCATTGCGAGGATGGATGTGAGAAGGAACAGAATCTGTACGTATGAGGATGAGCCCTGGCCCAGGCGAACGGACACCATGGTGCCGAATCAACAACAGCAGGAGACGTGTGATCGAGGAGCGAACGGAGGACAAGAGACACCACTTTGGAGCCGCCCACAGCGCAGCAGAGATGTGATATATATGCGTGCCGCATCTTAAACATCCCAGCCGCCATAGGGGTGGTGACATGACGCTGTGCGCGGGCCGGGCAAACAGCAACAGACGGGAAGGAAACTGTGTGATCATACCTGATGAATATGCACGCTTACACGAGCTATCGTAGCACCAGCACGTCAACAAGCGGCGCAATTGCAGTCGACGGAAAGCTTGGCCGGGCTTGGCTGGTCGAAGACGAGGAGATAGGCTGCGAAGGCGGTTGGTTTATTGAAGGTGAGCTATGCCAAGAGATGAGGTACAGAAGGGCTGACTGGCCAAGGGCGGGGTCCGCCAGCGCGCCAGCCCGATCAGGCAGGTCACGGATCCGCCGCACGAGCGAGGGAGATGCCAAGCATATAATAAATGCGGGAATAGTAACGAAGGGCCTATAACGGCAGCGGAAAAGTCCCTCATGCGTGAGTCGAGTAGGCTGGTAGGGAAGAGGAAGGATTTGGCACAATTTTACTTTCCAGTTGGACAGTCTACTTTTTGCATTCCACCCTATTATTAACACTGTCCTTTTTGATCGCAAAAACACACGCTGCCCAAGTCACCCAACCATGCATGGCATATGCTGTATGCCATTCTCGCCGAGTATAACCATGGATTACACTTGTCTGTGAAGTAATGCCTAGATTGAGACATCGTTCTGATCACGAACGGAAACTTGGTACCTGTGATTGTAATGTCATTGAAATCTTAAGAAGGTGTTGTGATATGGAATAACATGCCATGGATGTAGCAGCGAGTAACCAACTGCTTGCATTTAGTAACCCAAGCTCCGTCTCCCTCCGCGATGGTGCGAAAGTGTGGAGCTAGACTGCTTGGAAGAGAAGGGCATTCGCACGTCAGACTCGGGTTTTGAGCGTACTGAAAACGACCTCGCTTCAACTTGCCTTGCCGTGACTCCGTGCGAGAAAGGTTTTGGGTGTGGGTAAAGAAAAGAAAGAAAAGGAAAATGCACGTGGTGATGGGCGGAAGCGTAGAGCTGGCTCGGTCGCACTCTACCAGGCGTTGATGTCGAAGTACTCCTGCAATGATGTCAGCTGCGGGTAATCATAACTGATATAGGAGTGGAACGACTGACCTCTCCGAAGAAAGTGACAACGACAGTCCTGTCGGCGAATTTGCGGCCGGCCAAAGCACGCAAAGCCTTCTGAGCAGACTCTGGTGTGTCGTACTTCACGAAGATTTTTCCGACACCGTTGGAGCTGCGCACGCCACTGGGCCTGGGAATCTTGAGATCCAGAACCTCGCCGTACTTAGAGCACTCCTCGCGGACATCCTCGACGATTTCTAATATCCATGTCAGCATACGCTGTAGTTACATCAAGTAACTTCGAGCAGCCTACCTTCGTATTCGTCGTTGTCCATCAGTTCGTCCGGAGTAACCATGTTCAGCAATTGGAGGACGCGACCTTGCTCCACGTCCGTAGAGCTCGTACCGGCAAGCATGGACATGGCATTGACGCCCATCTCCAGACCAGAAGCCTGCTGGACACCGATACTAGCCTTCTGAACCCGCAAGTGTTCCTCGCCAAGCTCCATGCCATTGAGGCCTTGAACGGCAGCGTCGGTAATAAGCGGGTCGACGTATTCGCAGAAAGAGACGCCCTGATAGTTATCGTCAGATTATGGTCCAACAAATGAAGGATACAAACGATTTTGATGCTTACCCTTGACTGTTCGGAACTCGTATCCTTGACCATGACAAAGGCCTTCAGCTCACCGAACGTGCTCAGGAGTTCCATGATCTGCTCCTCGTTAAGGTACAAGGGGATGCGAGTAACGCTGATCTTGTTGGCCGTGTCCTTGACCTCGTTCGACACTTTGCCGGGTTCGTACTCTGTCTCGTCCGTTACGGCTGGAACGATGTAGTCCTTGGGCCTGCTGATCTTCAGTCCAGATTGGTCGCCGTTGCTGGAGCCGTCCATGGGGTGGTCGGCTGCTTCCATGGAGATGCCGTCAAGAGCGAGCGCCATCGTCGCATCCTCCGAAGCTTTGAACTCGCACAACGCAAACTCTCTCTGCGGATTGATCTGCGCAGACACACACGGGTCAGGACCGGAGACCACGTTGAGGCCGTTCAGCTGCAGATTGAAGAATTCTTGAACAGACTCATCGGTCGCGGAAGCCGGCAAGTTGTAGACGAAGAGACGCTTAGACTGGCGCGCGTTGGATGGCTTGAGAGCTGACGCGTTGGCGGAGCCTGCCGGCTGGTTCATGAAGGCTTGAAGGCGGGTCGCGTCCATGGGCTGCTGGCGAGGGGCACCGGGCAGCGGGAACATGCCGGACAGTTTGGCCTGCTCGGCGGTGACGTTCTCGTAGCCTGGAGGCTTGATGTCCCATTGGGTCATACGTCTCGGGCGCTCCAGAATCGATGCAACATCCGTAAGGTCTGGCGTGGGCTCCTTCTTCTTAGGAGGCGGCGACGCACTCTTCTTCCTTTCGCGACCACCGAACCCGTCGCGGTCCCTCCTGCCACCTCGGCCGCCGCGATCACCACGCTCGCCGCGATCGCCACGGTCGCCGCGGTCATCGAACAGGTCGCGGTCGCGACGCGGAGGCCTGTCGTCTTCCTCCATGCGCCTCTCGCGGCGCGAGCCACGGTCCCTGTCCCAGCCTCTCTCGCCTCTCTCGGCTCTCTCGTCGCGCCTCTCCCGGCCGGCGTAGCGATCCTCGCGTTCGCGCTCTCTGTAGTCCCGGCTCGAAGAGTATGTGTCGACCTCGTACTCACGTCTGGAGCCCCTGTGAGTCGGCGACCTGGAGCGGCGGCGGCGATCACGATCGCGACGGTCATCCCGGTCTCCGCGCGACGACTTGAGCATTGTCAATTAGCTTGAGATCTTTGGGTATTAATGCAGATGAGCTTACGTAGTGGTCGCGGGAAGAGCCATGCCTCCCACCATCTGCAGGCTTCTGGTCAGTATAGCGTTTCGCAACCAACTGCGAGGCCGCCGTGGGTGCACCTCTCGAGGAGTAGCTGTCGCCGTTCATGTCGGCGGTGACGCGCTTTGGCTGCGTCGACGGGGGGAGTGGTTCTGCTTGTCCAGGGATTGCCTGCAGCTGTGAGCACAAGTATGAGATGCTCGACGTTGGTGATGGCGAGCGCGCGAGAGGTTGCGGTCGGGTATAGGTGTGTGGTGATGGGCGGCGGGCTGGGCGAGGCGGCTCAAGAAAACTAAGTTACCAAGCTCGGCTGACACTCTAGTGCCCTTAAGGACCGTGCTCCAACAAACAGTTGGCAAAGCACACAGCAGCACACTGCCCACCAGGTGGAGTGCAGCGCGTTCTTGGTTGGAATGGGGGCCCAGAAGCTTGAATTACTGTTTGCATATGCACGCAAACCAGCGTCAAAAATATACTCCCAATTCTGTTCAAGTGGTCCTCGGTGCTCCACCATAGATAGATCTATCTAAGGTTCCTGTACGTGTGGTGCAGGTGGTTCGCCCCCAGCAACGAGCCTACGGGCAGTGAGACATAGCGCGTAAAGTGCAGGACCACGGCGCGTCTTCCTCGAGGCGTCCGAGTCCGTCTTGCCTCAACCACGCCAGTGATCCCTTTATAGACTCCGTTCAGCTGTCAATCCGTGTCGCAAGCCCTATCCTATATCACGATACCTTCGTTTGCCATATCACCACCTTGAGTTCGTTCTGATCTGATCATGGGCAATCTGCGCATCACAGAATGGCAACGATTGCCAGTCAGCCTGACAGAGCTCTGCATCAACACAACCTTGCGATGTGGTCAGTCCTTCCGGTGAGTACCTTCTGGCAGATCGGTCTGCATATCCCGCTAAGAACTCTTCTCCAGCTGGCGGAAGTCTGCAAATGACGAATGGTCTTGTGCGCTGCATGGCCGTATCCTCTCTTTACGCCAGGACTCCGAATTCCTTCATTACCGCGCCATATTCCCTTCTTCGACCGAATCCCTCCTCACTCCGCCTCCCTCGACCGTGGCGACACCCGCACCGACAGATGAAGAAGATACCCTTGCTCTCGTCAAGCATTACTTCAACCTCACACCAAACCTTGCCCAATTATACGAACAGTGGTCTTCGGCCGACGCAAACTTCAAGAAGAGGGCGCCAAAGTTTACGGGCGTCCGAATACTGAAGCAAGATGCATGGGAAGCGCTGGTGGGCTTCATATGCAGCAGCAACAACAATATAGCCAGGATTTCGCAAATGGTGGAGAAGCTCTGCGTGAACTATGGCCCACTAATCGGTCATGTCGATTCGCAACCTTTTCATGACTTTCCCCCGCCCTCAGCTCTGACCGATCCGAAGGTTGAGCAGCATCTTAGACAACTGGGTTTCGGATATCGTGCCAAATATCTGTATAAGACAGCTCTCATGGTTGCTGAGAAGGAAGATGATTGGTTGAACTCATTGCGAAATCCCGAGAGTCCTGTGCTTGGTATTGATCCAAAGCCAGCAGGAGAGCTTGTAGAGGGAGGGAGAGAAGGGTACAGACAAGCACACGAGGAGCTACTGGCGTTGCAAGGAGTGGGACCGAAGGTTGCAGACTGCGTATGCTTGATGGGTTTGGGCTGGGGAGAAGCTGTCCCGGTCGACACCCATGGTGAGTTGCTATCAGATGCTAGACCAAGGATGCAAGCTAATATTCGAACAGTATGGCAAATCGCGCAGAGAGACTATAAATTTGGGAGAGGCAAACATAGTAGTTTGACCAAAGCCACTTATGATGCAGTTGGTAACAAGTTCCGGAGTCTGTGGGGCAAGGAGGCAGGCTGGGCACATTCAGTCTTGTTTACTGCTGACCTGAAGACCTTCTCGGAAAGGCTTGTGGTGAAAACCGAGGTCAAGGACGAGGAGGTCGCTATCAAGCCTGAGGAAGGGGAGCAGCTGATGGAGGTCAAGTCGGCAGAAACCACAGTTTCGGAGAAGAAGATCAAGAGAGAATTTGAGGAGGATGAACATCAGGTCCTTGATGTAAAGGATAGAGTGGTCAAGAGAACCAGAAGAAGCAGGCGGGAATAAGGAATCCGTAGATTAATGCATGCACGTTGCCCCACGCAACTTCAAGCACTGGACCCCTACATACATAAATTTGCCGTACATAGTAAACATCTGTCGCTGCAGGGTCGCCAGACAGCGGAAGCACGCAGAAAGGTTAATGCGAAGCTGCGCGAGGCAATGTCATGGTCGGCTAAGCTGATATAGAGTGAATACAGCGCGTCTGAACAACGCGGGCTTCATGGATTTCATATGTTTGCGAGTTGTGACTTGATGCCCGGGCTCGCCGTGATCGTGCCCGACCTGGACAGCTCATGTGCACCCTTGCAACCACCAAGATTGGAGAAGCTGACCCCACCGCAGCTCCTAGCCGCACTACATTCCTAACACCTCGTGCCCCTCCTACCATACTGCATCATCACAACAAACATCTCCTGAAGTCGACCAATGCGACCAGACCAACAGTAAAGCGCCCGACTTTCGACACATTACGTCACCGGTAACTTCAGCTGGAGCTTTGACGACGCCAGCTCCGTTTCCCAGCCACCGGCCACTTCACCTTTACTCAGCGGTCTCCATCGTCTCTTTCCTTTCTGGAAGACGAGTTCGAGATAGATAGCTTGACACCGCCTCCACTCCTCTGTCAGTCGAACACTTGACCGGTGATCACAGCCTGAAACTCTGAGGGACAACGGGCCGAGCCAGACGTGGTACCTTGATCACTCCACTAGTGTGCTGCACACCTTCATTCTCCTGTCGCAATGAGTGCGCCTATCCCACGCTACTTTCGCAACGATGCGGAGCTGTCGAGGAGAGAGCCGTATAAGCAGTTGACGGCCTCCTTGACCCGCCTTGTCAACGACTATCCCCCGGACCAGATCCCACCGGGAGGGGGCCTTTACTATGGACCTACAAGCGTCGCCTTTCTGCTCTTCCGTCTCCAGCAACTCTATCCAGAAATGCTGATCGGAGAGTATCCTCTGGGTTCGTGGTCCGCCGCCTATGCCGAGGCAGCCCAGAAACACATGAAGACGTATCCGGGGCCGACTGTCGATAAGTGCGGCGTGAGCGACGACATCATGGCTCTGCTTGCGCTCGGCGCCGCATCTGCAAAGGATCCTGATATGGTCAAGGACCTCTGCGACTACGCCGCCGTCGAGGTAGACGACGAGGCTTCGAACGAATGGCTCTACGGCCGCGCCGGCTTCCTCTACCTCCTGCGCCTCGTGCGCGCCTCCTTCGAAGACGACGACAAGACCCGAAGCCTCATCGACGACACCGCCGACGAGGTCGTCGATGCCATCATGGACACGCCTCGTCCGTGGAAGTGGCATGGCAAGGTCTACCTCGGCGCCGTCCACGGCCACATTGGCTGCATCACGCAAATCGTCCTCACCGACCCAGGCATGGCACCGAAGCTCGAAGCCGACCTGGGCGCTCTGCTAAGCTACCAGTTCCCGAGCGGCAACTGGCCGTCCTCAATCCCGGTCGGCAAGGACCGCTTGGTGCAGTTCTGCCACGGGGCCCCAGGCGTGGTCGCATCCCTTGAGTCCATCAAACAATTCTTCCCGAAGATGGAGGAGCGCATCGAGAAATGCATCAGCCGCGGCAGGGCTGCCATCTTGGAGCGTGGCCTCTTGACCAAGGAACCGTGCTTGTGCCACGGCATCTCGGGAAATGCGCTCGCGCTCGAGACCAAGGACTTTGAGCACTTCCTTACATACACGACGGGCCATGAGATTAAGAGTATGGAGAAGGACGGCATGCTCGAGAAGAGCGACGATCCGTCGAGTCTGTGGTGCGGCGAGGCTGGGAGGGCCTGGGCCTGGGCTGTGGCTGATAAGGGGTTGGAGAAGAGGTTTTTGGGCTACAACGACCTATGAACCATGTGGTCACCTCTTGAGCGACGAGACGACGATTACGAAGGCATGATAACGGCAGCGTAGGTGGACGGACGACATTGCTGGGAAGACGAGGAGTTGCGGGTTTCAGTATGGTGGCACCTGTGGTCTCTGAGACGGTTCTCTCTTTGGAGACTCTTGCCTCAGTCAGACAGTGCAGGTTATATAATTTAATGAGGCCATGAACACCTATGAAGTACAGTCGGATTGATTTCTGCGTGCAAGTGAGATTAAAAATGCGATGCTGTCGTGTGTACCCGGCTGCCGATTGTTCTCACCACAGCCCCTTATCGCAACTTCGTAAGACCACCTTGGACGCCCAGCTGGTGCGGATATCCAACGAAGTGGTTGGAGTCCTGCGTCAGTGGTTACCATGAGATGTTGTGTGACGGACATGGACGACCTTTGAATGACAATGTGTCGAGCTATCGGGACCGGCGCCTTTGTTGCTCGTTGACCGCTGTTTCAGATGATAGTGCGCAGAGTCTGATACGACTAACATGTGGGATGGGGGATGTGCAGCAGCAATTGGTAGAGAATGGAAAGACAGGACGGAGCAGTTGAGAGGCGAGAGCTGGACGAGAGTCTGGAGAAAAGAGTGGTCGTCAACACCAGAACGTACACAGGTCAGGCAACGGTGATGCCTGCATATAAGGACTGTTTGACTTTGGAGTGGCTATAGGTTACGGCCGGGATGGCATCCAATTCGTCGCAGCGAGCGTTGAGACTATTGTCTCGAATACGGGCGATCACTCTAAAAGAGACGGCCCTTGGCGGATGCTGATCCTGCGTCAGCACATGCTCGATCCACATCCACCGTGCCGACGATGCGATCGGGCGGTGCTGCAAGCTCGTGTACAGTATGGAGAGTGCCTGAACAAGCTCCCGTCTGCTCCATTGCAGCATCGCAGCCTCGCAGATGATGGCGATGACAGGATAGAGGCGAATGATCTAGAAGGACGCTACTGCCAGGCACCGCAAGGGAAGCAAGCGTGCAGACGGCCATCCTCCTGACAACGAGTCTCTCGCGTGGACAACGGGTCCCGGAAAGAGGCTGGATCACTCCGCGCACTCTGGCGCCCGCTAGTTGGCTCGTCCGCGGGCGTCCGAACCGTGGGAGGTTGGGAGCTGGTGATGTGAGTGAGAGAGAGAAAGATGCGGGTGGCCTCGAGAGCGGAAGAGAGCGGTTTGATGTATCCGTGGCTTGGGCACCCCTGCGGCTGGGTCGGGTACCTGACGACCGCATGCGTGCAAAATGGACGACTGGCCACGATATATGTCGAGGCTGAGCAGGTGGACTCGATGGCGTACAAGTCAGGGACGCAGAGGACGCAGCGGACGCAGCGGACGCAGACGAAGACGACGCAGACGACGCAGAGGCAGCCCGGGCGACTTTGCACCGGCAGCTGGTACAGAGTGGTGGATCTCGGCCCAGCGTGTGGTGGCGCTGGTTGGCTGGCGGGAGTGTTGCCCCAGCACTTCATTTAACATTCTTTGCAGCAACGCGACGTTGTGAGAAGAGGCCCCCTTGGCGCCGGTTGATGAGAAACACCCTGACCGCCCGGGCTGTGAAGGCGAGTCGGAGACCCTCACTCTCTCGCAACCTCGCAGCCTCGCAGCCTCGCAGCTTCGCACACCTTCCATCGCGACGTCCGTCAACATCCCCCACTGCACTCACCCACAGTCACTCGTTAGACTCTCGCCTGCTCTCGCTCTCACCCTCCACTGACCATCAACCCCTGGTAAACCACCCTGCACCCTGTACCGCCCAACCCTAGCGCCCGAGCCGTCCCCATTCGTCGACGCCAGCGCTGCATAACCATCCCGCCTCGTGTGCCCGGCTCAAATCCTCGTACTCTCGTACTCTCGTACACTCGTACCCTCGTACCCTCGCACCGTACCCTCGCGCAGCTTCTCGCCCAAAAGACATGTCGAGGTCCTAGGCTTCGACTCCACCACGCTCATTTTATCCTCAAACCCAGCAACAACGCTCTACCGCCGCACCGCCACGGCTCTCCTCGTCCTCACCCCATCGCCGCCGGCTTAGGCCATGAGGGCCTTCTCCTCATCGCTTGGCTCGACGGCCGGCACTGTCGCGACTCTCCTCGCTCTCGCCCACCCGCCGAGCGTCGCCGCAATCAACTTCACCTCAGTCCCCTCGCCGCACCTGGATCTCGCTCAGCTCGGTCGCGTTGCGCTCGCCGGAAGCTTCGATGCGCTCTCGATATACCAATGGGAGGGCCAGCAGCAATCCACCTACAGCACAAATGGCAGCCAGTCTATCCTTGCGCGCTTCCCCAACGGCGCCTTCACCTCCATATCCAATGGCGACGCCCACATTGAGGCCATGTGCCCTTTCGTCACCCAGGACGGCACAATGACCGGCATCGTTGTCGGGGGGAACTTCACCAGTTTGGGCGGCGTCGAGGCCCAGGGCATCGCTCTTTTCAACCCGAATACCTCGGAAATCACACCTCTTCCCGGTCTTTCCGGCAGCGTGCAAAGCCTGTATTGTGACGCGGATTCCGGCACTGTCTATGTTGGAGGATCTTTTTCCGGTGGCAACTCTACGAACGCGCTTGCTTGGGTAGATGGTTGGACAAACCTGCCGTTCGCTGGATTCAACGGCGCGGTCAGCTCGATTGCCAAGGCGTCCGACGGTAATATCATTTTTGGTGGATCCTTCACTGGCCTTGGAAACACCACCGCGCCCAAAGACAAGGATCAGCAAGTCGTACCGATTGCCGGAGCTAACATCACATCCGTGGGAACGTCGTCGTTGTCCGGATTCGATGACCCGAGCAACATCATCTGCAAAACTGGAACTGATCAAGGATCGGGCAACACATGGCTCTTGGAGGACGGTACTGCTGGATCTTGGACCGCGACCTTCGGATTCGGCTTCGAGCCTACGAAACTGCGCCTGTACAACACGGACTACAATGGCCGCGGCACGAAGACATTCCGTTTCACGGCAATGCCAATCAACGGCATAATGAACTTGACATACATCGACTCTGATGGTAACAATGCCACGTGCGATGCACGATGCTCGCTTCCGCAGGGCAATACCACCTACCAGGACTTCCATTTCGTCAACCAAGTTGGAATGAACGCTTTCCGCATTGACATATCCGATTGGTATGGCGATGGTGGTGGGCTCGATGGTATCGAGTTGTTCCAGAATGGTGAGTGACAATGAAAATCTCGATACAGCTGAACAGGTACTTATACAAGAAGCTACAGACATCTACTCGTACGCCATCAATGAGTTTAACCAGCCCAAGTGCGATGATGTCAGCATCGCAGCAAACGCTACCGCCACAGGTCCCTGGAGTGTCACACCATCTCACGACAGTAACTCCGAATACCTGACAGCGGACTTGACTGGTTCAGACATTTCGTCGTCAGCGGCTCAAGTGGTCTTCAAGCCCTACATCGAACAGGCCGGCAACTACTCAGTCCTTGTGTACACTCCAGGATGCAAGCAGGACGACACGTGCGACAACCGTGGTATTGTCAACATTACCGGAACCATGACTGCTCCTGGCAGCTCGACTAGCCAGAGCGAGCCACTCTCAACTGAATTGTACCAGACCAACTACTACGACAAGTACGACACGGTCTACAACGGCTACGTCGATGCCGCAGATGATTCGTTCCGTCCTTCCGTCACCCTCACTCCTGCCAGTGGGCAGTCAGGATCGTTGACCGTCGTTGCGCAAAGAGTACGATGGGTGCTCCAGAGTTCGACCAGTGGTGGTCTCAACGGCCTCTATGAATACAATCCCAACCTGGCCACAGTCAGCGATGACTTCTCGAGCTCCGCAGTTGATGTTGCTGGTACTTCTTTGGACGACGACGCGGTTATCAACCAGCTTATAGTCGATGGTAGCACGATCTATGTCGCAGGCAACTTCTCCGCCAGCAACTACAGCAACATTTTCTCCATCAGCGATAACAAGACAACAAGTCTTGCTGGCAGTGGTCTCAACCAGGAAGTCGTCGCCATGTATCTCAATGGAACTTCCCTGTACGTTGGCGGCAACTTCACGAATACCCAGGACAACACTGGCACAGACCTGAATGGAGTGGCTGTGTACGACACCTCCAAGGAGACCTGGACGCCGCTCGGTGCCGGTGTCGACGGTGTTGTCACAGACATCGTGCCGTTCAAGCTCAATTTGACGGATCATGTACCTGAGTACGTCCTTGGAATTAGCGGACTTTTCGAGCAGGTCATGAAGACCGACACCAATGCGTCTTTTGCCGCCGATGGCATCGCCATCTGGGTTCCTTCGAGGGGAAATTGGCTCAACAACCTTTTGGACATCTCGGCCATCTCGCTTTCCGGACACATGTCTGCATACACCGAGGTGCCTGGCTCTGACCCGTTGTTCGCTGGCTCTGTTGCTTCCCAGAGCCTTGCTGCCAGTGGCGCTGTTGGTCTCGACTCCGCACCTCAAGGAATCGCTCTGGATCAGCTGCCGATTCGAATTTTGCCATCTACCTCATCTTCCACATCGAACCTGGTCAAGAGGTCGGCTCTGCAGTCCAACATGAGTGGGGTGGTGACCGGCATTGTGTACGACGAAAACAACCTCAACATTACTGTCATGGGTGGTCACTTCACGGCTCTCGCAAGTAATGGCTCAGAGATCCGTGATCTGCTGCTTGTCAACAGTTCGGACTCGAACACAGTGACAGGTTTGACTGATGAGCTGAATTCCGACGCCACCATCCTTAGTCTTGATTTCGAAGGCACGACTCTGTATGCTGGTGGTACCTTCTCCGGAAACGCGAGCGGTGACCAGATGAACGGACTCCTGGCGTATAACCTAAAGACTGGCCGACTCGCCAACTCGCAGCCGCAAGCCCTTTCAAGGGACTCCGGAGAGGTCAATGTGAACGCCATTGCAACAAGGCCAAAGTCAAGCGACGTGTACGTTGGCGGAGATTTCGACTCAGCCGGCTCGTTTGGTTGCCCAGCACTTTGCGTCCTCGCCACTGACCGCGGCCAATGGACCAACCCTGGAAATGGTCTTTCGGGATCGATCTCCGTCATGTCTTGGATCTCCGACAACACTCTTGCCATCGGCGGTAACTTGACGATCGACAACAACGCTACGACTCTTGCTACATACAGCTCCAAGTCGAAGACGTACACCGCCATTGGAGGCGGAGATGCCGTGCCTGGTCCCGTCACCGCTTTCACCATGGCCAACAGTGATGGTTCGCAATTCTGGGTCGCCGGCACTGCTACCAACGGATCCGCGTTCCTCATGCTTAGCACTTCGGATGGGTCTTCATGGCAGCCTGCTTCCTCAGGCCTCGGCGATGGTACCGTCATCCGTAACCTGCAGATCTTCTCTACCACACAAGACCACGATTCGAGTGACTTGATGGACAAGGACGAGGTTCTGATGATCTTGGGAGAGATACGTCTGCCCAGTTTCGGCAACGCATCGGCGGTCGTGTACAATGGAACGGACTATGTGCCTTTCATCCTCGCCAGCAACTCCGACAACGGTCAAGGCAGTCTGTCGTCCGTCTTTGTCCAAAACGCTCAGAATGTGTTCAAGTCTGGCGGTAAGTGTTCTCTATCAACCTGCTATTCTGTTTTAGGCATATGAACTTACACATATTAGGCAATCATCTCGCCCTCGGCCTCGTCGTCCTCATCGCCCTCGCCATCTCGCTCGCCCTCATCATGCTCATCGTCGTCGCCGGCATCGTCGCCGAACGCATCCGCAGAAAGAACCAAGGCTACATGCCCGCTCCCACGCAGATGGGCGACAAGGGCGGCAACATGAGTCGAATCCCGCCCGCGGATCTGCTCGGCAATTTGAATAGTCCCGGCCATGCGGAACGGCTTTGAGCGTACATATAGCGAGCGAGTCCTTGTTTTTTTCCGGATCTCAAATGATGAAGAGATGTACAAAAGGGGTCCTCTTTTCTCGATTTCTCAACTTCAATGCAAGGCGATAGTGGCGTCTGTGGATGGAATCTTTTTTGGCCCTGTGGTCTTTCACACTTTTTTCCCTGTCGATCTTTTTGCGCGATTGCTGCTGCTGCCGTAGCCATGAATGGCCATTTGCGAGCTCCAAAGCTGTGCATTTACGGTCGGGCTTGGGCGGCGCCTGAATACTTGAAATGCTGCTACTGCTCTCTCTCTCTCTCTCTCTCTCTCTCTGAACCTTTCCTCTCTTTGCTGCACTCTCTCCCTCCCTTCTTCTCTCCCCCTGCACAGGATTCCTATACATCACACTGCTCATTGCGCAATCAGTCACCTTTCCTTGCTCCTCACTTCAATTCTCACCTCTTTTGGCCGCGGCCCGGGGTTGGAGGGAGAGCCAAGGTCTCACAACTGGCGGATCTTGCTCATTCTCTCTTCCTTCCCCGAGCCGGACTGAAGACGGCCACACTTTTTTCAATTGATGATACCACAAAGCCGGTCTAATGTGTACTCTTTTTCCTCTCTCTCTCTCTCTCTCTCTGCGTCTGGTTTTCGGGTCTGCTGAAGGAGCTGAGAGTGAGGGAAGTTGGAGGGAAGTGCTTGTAGTTAGTTGAATTGGCGGGGAAATGCACGTGGTTGCGTATAGTGCAAGATGGATGGTGGAGTGTTGTACATAGAACTGATGGCGGTAGTTGGAGTGGTACATTGCCGGAACTACCGATGTGATTGATCTGCTCCATTTGCTCTGAACTCTCTCTTGTACCCATATGGTCCCTTGTGTTTTCTCTGCCCGCCTTACCAGAGGCCCAGAAGCTTGGTCTCCAATAGCCAGTTTGCAAGCCTAATCCAAGAAGTCCTTTAGGTTAGGTTGACTTGGGCCTCCAACCTTAACCTTAGCTAACCTCCGAGGAGAGCTCGCTCGGACTCAACGAACCCCGGTCCCCTCGTATCGTGGGCCGCGCCAGCCGTGTCCGCTCTAGCTGCCGCGGGGGGTCGGCTGGCCTTGCGCGTTTCCAGCTTCCGTTGCGAGAGCGAAACCTCAGCCGCAAGCCAGCAGCCAGCCAGCCTCACCAACCGCAACTTGTCCAGCCAGCTCAGAGGGAGACGCGAGATCAACGACCACCATCGACAAAAGAGAGGCTGCACAGAGGTTTTTGAGAAAAGGAAAGGGAATACGGCCACAGTGACGGGGGAAGACTGGAGAGCGGAAAAGCAACAGATGCACGGGGTCGTCAGCCGCTTGCTGCATTACTTACCTCCGGGCGATATCTGCACTGGTACCACTTCAACAACTGAGGCTTTGAGGGACGGAGCCACTTCAACGACCGTGGCGACCTGACTGTAGGCGCTTCCCTCCTGCTTATTGCTAGTGGATGTGGTGTACAGCACGCTGCAACCAAAACCGACGTCCGTGGGTTCTTTTGCGATTCATACGAGTCTGTACTGTAGGTAAACAACAACGGTAACGACAACAAGGCCACTCACTCCATCTATATCACGAGCGCTGTTTCTGGATAAGTCGCCGCTCAACTCTTCATCCACTGCTCCATCCACCCACCTGCATAACACTTCCGCTCAACCATCCTCTCGCCACTTCAACCAATCAACCCACCTGATCACCTACCTACATACTTTATCTCAAACCAACACGGCCCCCACGCCCACCACGCACCACACAACCCGCAAAGCCAATATGACCCAACCGTCACCCAACCCCTCCATCACCGCCCCTCCCAGCACCACCATCCCCATGGCCGCATCACCACCACCACAACAACAACCCCGCCGCACCTTCAACACCAAACCCTCCATCGACACCAGCACCCCCGCCATCAACGCCCAGCCCGTCGAAATGGACGGCACGCCCACGACGACGAGTCCGCACGAAGTCAGAGAGAGGATGGGGAGTTGGGACATCGGCGGCAGCAGCAGCGGTGGCAGTCACGGAGGGATCGGCGCCAGCGGTGGCGGGGGCGCGGGAGGCATGTCGGCTGCGTCGGCGCTGGCGGAGGAGGAGGACGCGTTGGAGGAGTTTGGGTTGGTGGGACGGCAGAGGGGCAGGAGCGAGGTGAGTTCCGCGTCCACTTTTCGGGACTCGTCCTGGCTGCCATGAGAGCGGGGAGGTACTGGACTGAACTGACTTCTCCGACAGGCGCGCGCCCAGTTGCTCTCGTCGAGGAAGAGCGATCCGGCGGTTCTGGTGGATATACCGCAGGGGCCTTCGGTGGAGGAGCTGGAGCTCGCGGCGAAGGCGGAGGCGGCGAATGTGGAGGGAGGGGCCGGCGGTGGGCGGGAGATTGCTGTGGGGAGGTGATTGAGGGGCGTTGTGGGGGATTGGGGTCGGGGATGCAGGGAGTAGTAGTTGGGTGCACACGAGAAAGAGTTGTTCGGCGAGTCTGGCGGTCTTGGGCGGCATTTTTCCGGGGATGTTTCGTATGAGGTACACGGCTTCACGATTTAACGATGACAAGTTTGGCTCCTACTCTTCGACATGATCGCCCGAGTTTGCGGGTAAAGCAATGGGTTTCGGTGCTTCACGCGTAGATGCTAGAAAGCTGAAGGTGCGATCAGGCAGGTCACATTGGAAGACGCTTGCAGTATATGCTTTCCAATCCATAACTTATGCACCGACGCCAGGTTCACAATGACACAACGGCTCGCTACATCAGCAAATGGACCAGCCATTGTTAGCGGAGTTCTCCATCTGCTGCTGCACTTGTTTCTGTCCCGCCACGATCCTGCCCGGTCCATAAGAGTCCGATCCCTCCCCATGACGTTAAACCCCCACCCTCTCAATCGCAGCCTCTCCCTATATCTCCGTTTGCGCAACAGCAGCCCTCATCCAACCGGCGGCCTCACGGCAAGAATCCTCTTGGCCTCGATCCCAAAATCCTGAGTAGGGGAACAGCAAAACCTGCAAGTTTCTCTCGCCTCCCTCGGTGAGTTCAGGAACGCGGTATACGAGTCATCTTCCATTCTGCATCTGAAGGGCGAGGAAGTGAGGTGATGATGCTGGCCGAGTCGGGGGAATCGGAGCGAGCACGAGGAAGTGAGATGAGTTGGTGCTGACTGAGTGTCGGTCCTCGATTCGTGTTCGCCCGGGTTGTTGAAGATTCGGCGATTTGGCAGGGACAGCGGGCGCGTCTTCATCGATTGCTCGCCTCGGTGCCAACTTCGAAACGTCGCGTGACAGAGACGTCTTTGGTTTTTGACGTCGTGGTCTCCGCAGTACTCTGTGGGGTTTGGAAACTGCATGGTCCTGGTATAGGTAGTAATCAAAGACGGAGATGGAGTCAATGTATCAGAGAAGTGATCGGACGCCTCTATGACGAGAACCAGACTTGATAGAAATTTTGCGTTCGAGAAATTGAACAGATGGTACAATGAAAACTCGAGAAAAACATGCTGCTTCTGCCTGAATGCTTGGCGCTATGTGAATTTCACCAATGTGGCTTACCTAAGACGGGGCAACAAGTAATCATGTGATGATGGCCAAGCCGCCAAGTTCAAGGGAGTGGCTTGCTTATGTACATTCAGTCACATCTGAGTAAGAATCACGAGAAACGCAGTGGGTATCGTGGAGAGTATGGAAAGTGAAGCAAGACGGGATAGGAACCAGGGTCGAGTCCGCTTCATTATCAGCCAACCTGCCTCATCCGAACTTCGCGACCCGTGCCTCCAACTCTTTGACCCAGTCACTGACAGTCTTGACGTTTTCTGCAAGCATGGCCCCTCCTTCCTGTAGTCCAGTCTCCACCTTACTCACTGCTTGGGTCCATTGCCGAATTTCCTCGGCTTGTTCGCCCTGCCTCTTCTCTAGTTCATCCAGTGTCGCGCTCGCGTTTCCAGCGCTCGTGTGAACAAGTCGTAGTGTGCGTAGACGCTCAAGGACCAACGGCAGCGAAGGCGCTAGGGAGTCAATGGTTGCGAGCGTGCCGTATAATGCATTGATCTTGGCGACTCGCTCTGGATCCTCGGTATATTGCGGTTCATTGTCTCCGTTCGGTAGTGTTGTGGTTGTGCCGCTGCGTTGACGTTGGGTGACAGGCGAGGGAGCGCTGTCTTGCGCATTTCGAGCATTCCGCCGAAGCTCCTCTAGCCGTTCAGCTTCTTGTGTGACTTTCGTGATCCTGCGACTCGCGGCATCCAAAGAGTTCGCAGATACCTCAGTGATGGTGTTCATCTGGCGATCTAGCGTTTCGAGAATTTGCAGGATCGGTTTGGGGGGCTGAGAGCCCATGTCGGGCATATTAGCAGCGTTGAGCCCAAGAGCTTTTTCGAGCTCAGAGAGCCTGGCGTCGAAATCCGCTGCTTTTGCGAAGGCTTGAGATGTCTGCTGTTGAGAGAAATGCATCTGTGCGCGTAAGTCCGGGGAAATCGTCGTGGATAATGAGGTCCCAGCTGTTTCCTTGCCGTCTTGGGTGTCCTTCCTCTGCTGGTCTTCCTTGGAGAACTTCCTCAAGGTCCTTGCAAGTTGTGCTTCCGCGCCCTCCAGCCCTCCATGTCGCTGAATGTAGACCGCGTCCAGCGTCTTACTCAACGTGACAATGTCGTCCGCAGAACCGTCCTGATCCTCGTCCCCGTCTTTGCCCTCGGCTGGCTCTGTCCCTGTCTCGCCGAAGGTGCTCTTCCTGGAATCTTTCCTATTCTCGAACTCTATCTTGACTTCTTCGACTTCTCGCCGCAGGCGCGCAAGCTTCCGCTCGAGAGTCTCATCCTCCTCGTCGCTGAAATCACCAAACGCTTCCTCGCTCACGGGGCTTCCTCTCCGCTTCCGCCGATTGATGATGCGATATGATTTGTGATGACGGGCAAGCCGGTCCGAGAAGTCTACGGTCCTAGCATCTACGCGGGAGCCATCAAACTGAGTACGAGCTTCGTCCCCCGTTGGAATCCCCCGGCGGTCGATGGGTGCATCCAGGTCGTCCGAATACACGGAGCCCTGAGAATCCGAAAGCGCTGTTGTCGAGGTCTACAGTGAGATCAGACGTGAGCCTTTGCTATTGTAATCCCTTTGGGCCCGTACCTGTAGAGTAGACACGTCTTCTGTCAACTCGGGTGTTTCGTAGATGTCCGGCGCGAGATCCTTGTTACAGTCAGCTGACAGAGCTCCGGAGTATAGAAGCATGATGTCTCACCAGATCTGGAAGCGTGGCATACTTGCGACCTTGAGCCATAGTTGCGGATGTGTGGGGTGTTGTAGCTATGCACAGCGAGTGCGCACCATCAACAGTGATGCTCCCGTAGCTGGTCTGTGCGCACCTGCAGATCATCCAATTGTTTGTGCCTCCGGCTGCTACTACATGCCTTGATTCTTGCGTAGACTACACGACCATTGGTACATGGGGACGCTCGCGTTTTCAGCTATTCGGAAAATATGGATTTTCGAATGCGAGAGTATAGTACCTCGATCGAGTGATCGCGTTTTATTGAAGCTTCTAGATCAAGTACAATCTATGAATTAGACACAGATCGGGTAGCAAATGTATATTCTGAAGGATCGGCCAAGAATTGTTCCAACATGGACTGCCTGACGTATCTACAGTACTGTGCCTACAGAGCTTGGTCCCGGCTACCTCGCACTTCACCTGCGGCCTCGAAATGCTTCGTGGTTCGATCGTGCGAAGCAGCTGATGCTCGCTGGTCGCTAGCACCACGAAGTCTTTCTGGGCGTAGAGATAGATCGCGTCTCTTCCAGCCGAGTATTGCCAACCACTAAACCCTTATTATCTGAGGTCCGAATTCTCGTCGAGGGTGAAGGTGTCCAAAGCATCCTAGATAAGCGAATGATTTGGTCTGGATCCAGAATCCAGAGTCTTTCATAACGAGTCCGAACTCGACATTCGACTCGTGCGAGATGTGGTTGCCATCTGTATCGCCCGGAAACATAAAGTTCAAGGTTTCATTAACGTGTGTCTAGGCCAGTCGACCAGAGAACCTATTTGTTGGAAATCTGAAAGAATCATGTTGGTACAGCCAAACTTCTGTAGGTCTCTGCCGAGTCTCGATTGTCCTCTCGTTTGACGTTCATGTCGAGGCTGAAGTTCGGCGGCGAGCACTACACCCTGCTGAGGGACACGAACATGAACCATGCGCGAGTTGGTGATAACGGAATCTCGTCAGAATCTACAGTTCACAGTAAGCGGACGTCCGTATAGGTACAAGCTGCAGTGTTTGTGACTTTGAAGGTCGAGCCTGGGCCGTCGAAGCCTGCTCCAACGGGACATATCGGACATTGCTGTACGACCCAGTAGATTGTGCCTCAACATGTCTGTCGCAGATGACATGAGTTTGATATGTCGTCTGATCGCACCGAGGACGCGACGGCAAAGTACGTGTTTGGTCTCTAGGCGGGTGAGGGGTGCAGTGAGGTGGAGCTTTGCCAAGGCCGGCGTCTTGCAGTGGCGAAGGCAGCAGGAGGTTCAACATCCCGCCTCGTCGCGAACGAAGAGGTTCAGAAAGACTGCAAGTCTGCAAATGCTGCTCAAGATGGACGACGTTCGCAGCATCACAGTCCAGAGTCCGCTCGGTGGTCTGCTGCGTGCAGAGGTTGCGTTGAGGTCGGGTTGAAGCGGCCCTTGGGCCGGTGGTGGCTCGGCAAAATGCAGAACCATCCAACTGACATCTGAAGCCATCTCGGACGACACCAGCTCGCCATCTGGGCATGCGACCTTCCAAAGAATGAACTCCATTGATGACCGTGTCGGTCGCCTCTGCGCGGAGTCTACTCTCTAATGCCGATCTTTGGGCAGGATTCATTGATTTCGAGCATAGGTCGATTCTCCGCCAGCAGTATCACGACTCCGTATCGTGCCTTGATGAGAGGCATGTTCTCTACCGAGACAACCACCGAGGCCGACGCCGTCGAGCCGCACTCATTCCTCTTCGATCCCTCTCATGACCTCCTCGGGGATCATCTCAACAATGGTGCATCAGAGCTTGAGTTCAGCTTGAAGGGCGATCATATTGACACTGCTGGCTTCAGTGGGTTCGACCACAACGGGCTATATGACCGGTATGACGAGTCTGGGCCATCGTCAATTCAGCCAGGGGACATGAATGATTTCTCCGAGCCTGGTGGAAGTCACATGAGTATCAAAGACGACGCCGAAGGTATCGCCACGCATGCAGCAAGTGCCGCCTTCAACCACTCTGAGAAGGAAGTCGCTCAAGTTAGCCACTCAGAATCTCCTGCCGATCAAGATGTCAGTATAAATAAGATGTCGCCTGGCGATTCAGATTCAGTATCTCAACCACCTGGACAAGGAGCTTTATCCGCGAGTGATAAGCCAAGCCCAGCTGCGATAAACGGTCACTCGGAGAAGGCATCTATAGGAACCTCATTCTCGGCCGTTCCAACACGCAAAGTACGCAATGGTCTCTTGGTTGAAGATGCTCTCGAGTCATCTGAATACTCGCCGATGCGAGACTCCCCCAGTACAATGACACCCCCTGCACATGGATCAGCAAGTCGACATCCTCCTCTCTTCAAGGCTAAATCATCAATACCCGCACATATCCACGTTCAGGAGTTCGCACGTCAATGTATTCTGGCCGCTCAATCATCGCGGCTGAACCCGTTCGCGCTGCATCCTGGCGAATACGAGCTTCTACGAGACCACATAACTCACACGCAGGTCACGGTGTACTTGACCATAAGAAACGCTATTCTCAGGTTATGGACGAGGAATCCTCTTGTAGCCGTCACAAAGTCAGAGGCCGCAGGTTGCGCCAAGGATACTCGGTACTTCAACATGACGCAGGTGGCATACAGGTGGCTCGTACAGCACGGATATATCAATTTCGGATGCGTGGAACTTCAGAGCACAGCTGGTCCGATACCCAGAGCCAAGGCAAGAGGCGGCAAGCGACGCACCGTCGTTGTTGTGGGTGCTGGAGTGTCCGGTCTCGGCTGTGCCAGGCAGCTTGAAGGGCTCATCGCTCAATTAGGAGATCAGTGGACAAACAACGGTGAACGGCCGCCCAAGGTCATAGTACTGGAAGGTCGAAACAGGATTGGAGGGCGTGTCTACTCCCATCCCTTGAAGGGACAAGCGACGAGCGCGCTCCCATCAGGTCTTCGATCCACCGCTGAGATGGGAGCGCAAATCATAACTGGCTTCGAGCACGGCAATCCGTTGAACATCATAGTCCGGGGACAACTCGCACTACACTACCATGCATTGAAGGATGACACCGTATTATACGACCACGATGGAAGCGTAGTGGACAGGGAAGGCCCGGATATGCTGGTCGAGAAACTCTACAATGACATTCTGGAGCGCGCAAGTCTTTATAGGAACAAGCCCCCTGAGACAAAAACACTGGAAGGAGACAAACGGCTGATCCAGCTCGGGCGAGACCCGCCCGTCGATCAAGGACAGCTAGTGGCCTCTCTGGAAGCTTCTGGCGAATCAAAACCGGTTGCTGGAGTGAACAAACATAACCTCAGGACCACGTTCAATGCCAACGCTCTGATGGGAATGGAGAAATTAGCTGGGAGGGCCTATACGCTGGCTCCAGGGTCTGGCTCCAACGTCACAGCCGCCGAGGCAGCGAAGAACATGGGCTGGCAACTGAGGCCAGATGTTCCACTGACCCAATCGCTTGAGCTCGATAATGTGACACAGACACCCAAGCATCCTACGCTCGGTGCCACCATGGATGAGGCTGTGAAACAATATCAAAACATGTTGCACATGACCCCGCTCGACATGCGGCTTTTCAACTGGCACCATGCAAACATGGAATACTCCAACGCTGCCAATGTTAGCCAACTCAGTCTTGGTGGCTGGGATCAAGATATTGGCAACGAGTTCGAGGGCCAACATTGTCAAGTCATTGGCGGGTACCAGCAGGTTCCTCGAGGATTGTGGCAATGCCCGAACCAGTTGGATGTTCGGTTTAACACTCCAATCAAAGGCGTACGCTACGCGAATGGGCAACATAATGTGGAGTGTGCCAATGGCGAAGTTATCGAGGCCGATGAGGTGGTCATGACCATTCCTTTGGGCGTTCTGAAAGAGAGTCATATCTACTTTGATCCTCCATTGCCAGAATGGAAGACTGGAGCTATCGGGCGTCTCGGGTTTGGACTGCTGAACAAGGTATGATTGGTAGGGTATAAAGGCCTTTCATTGATGCTTACCTACTATCAGGTCGTCTTGGTGTACGACACACCCTTCTGGGAACCTCACCGAGACATGTTCGGTGCTCTCAACGAAGCCGAACTGCGGGATAGCCTGGAGCAAAAGGACCACGCCAGGCGCCGAGGACGCTTCTGGTTATTCTGGAACTGCCTCAAGACCAGCGGAAAGCCGACACTGGTAGCGCTGATGGCGGGAACCGCCGCACACGACACAGAGGTCACTGACAACCAAGCTCTGATCCGTGAAGCAACTGAGCGCTTATCGAAGATGTTTGCTCCCAAGGGGACGGTTCCACCGCCGAGAGAGGCCATCATCACACGATGGAAGAAGGATCCGTATGCACGTGGAAGCTACTCGTACATGGGACCTCAAGCCCAGCCGGGCGACTACGATGCGATGGCACGCCCAGTCGACACGCTACATTTCGCAGGCGAAGCGACCTGCGGGACGCATCCGGCCACGGTGCATGGAGCCTACCTTTCCGGACTCCGGGCCGCGTCCGAGGTAGTCGAGTCGATGCTCGGCCCGATGCAGGTGCCGCATCCATTGGTAGCAGCCAAGATGAAGAACGAAGCGGTCTCGGCCGTGGCGGGGGTGAAGCGGCAGGCCGAAGACTCTCCCGATTCGGCGGCGAAGCGGCAGGCGCGCAACGAGGACTTCGAGACGCTGATTCTCAGCGCCATCTACGCGGAGCTGGGAGACCGGCCGTTGAAGCCGGAGAGGACGGGCAACAATCCTTACCTGCTGTACACGCGGGACCACTGGCACAGCACCAAGGCCGAGTGCGACGAGCAGCGCAAGGCGTCGACGGGCGACGCGAACGCCAAGGCGTCAAAGGATTCCATCCGCACGGTGTTGGGCGCCAAGTGGCGCAATGCCAGCGCCGAGGTGCAGAAGCCGTACCATGAACTTGCTAGCCTGGCCAAGGAGAGGAGCGCGGCCCTGGCGGCAGAGTATAAGGAGAAGTCGGCCGTGTGGGACCGCGAAGCTGCGCGGATCCGAAAGGAATACATCGCAAACAACCCGCTGCCGGGCGTCAAGGATGAGGTGACATGGAGCGGCAAACCGGGGACGGAGGTGGGAGGCGGCAGGAAGAGCGCGAGGTGATGTCTTACAGCAAGGAACATGTGTGACGGTGATGGGATCTGGGAGCGGGGCGGGCGTCTGTCATTGCTATGTTTCTATATACTTTTCTTCGTTTTTTGCTGTACAAATACCCGGGGCTTCACGGGGGGAGGAGGGGGAGGAGGGAATCTGATCTGAACTGGTTGCCTGCTAGGAGCTCGCCTGCTTTCTTTCTTGCTGATCTAAAGACCTAGTCGCCAGTATAGTAGTAGTAGTAGTGGTAGGTAGGTAGTCTTATACAAAGTCATTGCCACCTTGGCTACACGAGCACTCGATCCAGCCGGCCGTCTTGTGGGCGAAAAGCGCAGGATCGCGGCATGCGGGTGTGTAACTCGCGGGATGCGCTGCCCAACCCGCCCTCAGGCACTGCTGCGGCTCATCACTCTCATCACCTCAGGCGTCGGGTCAGGCTGCCAGCCAGCACGCACGCACGCACATCGAGGCTCTCTCCGCACCAAAACTGTCACGGCGGGCTCAGCCGCCGCAACGGTTGTGACGCGCGTGCCAGACCCCAAGTGCCGGCGCGGGTTTACCGAAGCAAAAGTGCCGGTTCGATGCTGGCGTGCTGGCGGGTTGGAGGTGGGGTCGGGGTGATGGTGCAGACGGGCGGGGAGCTGCTCGGTAGTAGTGGTGGTGGTAGTGGTAGTGGTAGTGGTAGTGGTAGTGGTGGCCCCCACCTTCAGTGTCTGGGTGGACCAGGTGCCGGGGCCCTGGGATGGGTGGTGTGCACGAGATCATGGATGGCTGCATGGGGAGGACGGACGGTGGATGGTGACGGTGACGGTGACGGTGGATGGTGGATGGTGGATGGTGGGCGGTGGACGGGTGGACGGGCGACCAAGGCTGGCGGTGGGCGCTAGAAGGACTTGCCCGCGTCCACGGAGCCGATCGCCGTTGGGCTCGAGGACCAAAAGACGGTGTTTCCGTGTTTCTTGTGCGTGTGCGTGTGCTGGTGCTGGTAGGTACGTACCTACTACTGTACTGTTGACCGACGTAGAGGACTGTAGTGCCGGTGTTGCTATTTCGACTGCAGTACACCGTACTGCCGCTGCTGGTGGGGTTGAGGCACAGAAGCACACAAGCACACCAGCACCAGCACCAGCACACACACCTGCACACCAGCACCAGCCCACCAGCACCTGCACACCTGCACACCTGCACACCTCAAGAGGCACACCAGCACCTCAAGAGGTAACTTACACCAGCACTGCCATCCGAGTCAAGCGGCCTCACAGCCGGCCATCTCCATCTCCCTCATCTCCCTCCACTGATGATCCACTGATCTCACAACACAACACACTGAATCAATGCCCTTGTCCAATGTCCAATGTCCAACCAGCCCCCTCCCCTCGCCTCACCTCCCCCGGCTCTCGTCTGCGCCAACGTTGCAGCAACATCGTCATGCTCCGAGTGCATCTGACAACATCTGCCCACCCCACGAGGCGCCCCGACACCTTATTGCACGTTGTCACAGCCGTGCTCCATGTCCTAAACAAGCCCACTGGCCTCTCGCGGCACTATCGCTCCAGCTGTGCGCGCCGACTTGCCGCTCCTGGGGCCCAGCTCCGCGGTGAGGCGTCTAACGAGGCGTGCCTTGGGTCCCCTTGGCCAGACTGATTAACTCAACTCAGACTACACACACCACACACACCACACACACCACTCCTCATCCCACATCACTACCACTACCACTACCACTCCCGTACTGTAGCCCAGAAGGCCCCGACGCTCGTTACCCCAAGTCACAGTTGCCATCTCCATGCTCCTGTTTCACGCTCCAAAGAACACCCCCGGCATTGCTGGTCCACCACGACCTACCAGCCCCGTCTGCAGGCAGCGCTGAAGGACCCTGCCCCCACCCCCCCCCCCAAACTCCGACGACGGCTGTTGTGAAGGTCTCCAAGCCGACCACCACACCCACTATGACTTCGTTCCTGAGCCGCTTCAAGACCAATCCTGTACTGCGCCCGCTATCCCGTCCCCTCCCCCTCTCGACCAAACATCTGCTCATTCCCCCGCTCAAATAGACGCCCGTCAGCCCCAACGCCGCCGTCGTCCCAGCGCGCAAAGACCCCAACGCTCCCCAGCCCACCCCGCTCGAAAAGCTACTCGCCGCCGACGCCGGCCCCATACGTACGGATGGGAGCGACAAGTTCTTCGGCTTCGAGAATGTAAGCGCGTCCGCCTCCCGACTCATGCGCCTGTCCACGTTTGCTGACTGTCATCCGCTCTAGTTCGGAAGCACATGGTACGCCAATTGCCCTTTGCAACCCTCTCCAATGGCCGCGCGCCCGAGTCGCCACGCTCACAATTGACCGCACAGTTACGCCAACTCGATCATACAATGTCTCTACTACTCGGTCCCCTTCCGGGAATCCGTCATCAACTTTCCCACCCGCTCGCCGGAAGACGTCCTCCTCGACCGCACCACAAGCGGCCTGCCGCGCATAAACACCGACACGTCACCGGCTGGCAATGTCGCGGCGCAGAAGGCGGCCCTGTCACCGGCGAAGCAGATGTCAATGATGGTGGGATCGCCGGTGTCGTCTCCCAAGAAGCCAGGCACGCCGGGCGCGATGACCGTGTCGCCGGGCATGAAACCGGAGGATAACAAGGACTCGCCGGAATACAAGAAAAAGCAAGCAATGACGGCTGGCCCGGTGTTGGCCATGGATTATGAAAATTCGCGGACGTACGGCATGTCGGAATCGCTGTTCACTTCCCTGAAGGACATCTTCGAGGCCATCATCGCGCACCGGTCCCGGGTCGGCGTGGTGAGTCCCCAAAAGTTCCTGGAGACGCTGCGGCGGGAGAATGAAATGTTCCGGACGGCGATGCACCAGGATGCGCACGAATTCTTGAATCTCCTCCTGAATGAAGTCGTGGAGAACGTGGAGCAGTTCTCGAAAGCGATGGTCGAGGCTGAATCGGAAAGAGAGAACGGTAGCGCTGTGGCACCGGCGATGCCGGCAGGTCTATCGAGCGCCGTCATAAAAAATTCAGCAAGCAACACCGGATGGGTACACGAGCTTTTCGAAGGAACACTGACGTCGGAGACTAGATGTCTGACTTGCGAGAACACTTCCCAGAGAGACGAGGCCTTTTTGGATCTGTCCGTCGACTTGGAGCAGCACACGTCCGTCACTTCTTGCCTGAGAAAGTTTTCCGAGGAGGAGATGTTGTGCGAACGCAACAAGTTCCATTGCGACAACTGTGGCGGGCTTCAGGAAGCCGAGAAACGCATGAAGGTCAAGCGGCTACCCCGGATACTGGCATTGCATCTCAAGAGGTTCAAGTACACGGAAGACTTGCAGCGCCTGCAGAAACTATTCCATCGCGTAGTATATCCTTATTACCTTCGCTTGTTCAACACCACGGATGATGCCGAGGACCCGGATCGGTTGTACGAGCTCTATGCAGTGGTGGTGCATATTGGCGGCGGTCCGTATCACGGCCATTACGTTTCCATCATCAAGACCCAGGATCGAGGATGGCTTCTCTTCGACGATGAGATGGTAGAGCCGGTAGACAAGAGCTATGTGCGGAACTTCTTCGGCGGGGAAAATGTCCTCGCGTGCGCATACGTGCTCTTCTATCAAGAGACGACCTTCGAGGCCATGCAAAGAGAGCAAGAGGCGGAGGGCGTGGACGCCTTTGCAGCAGCAGCGGAAGTGGCCAAAGAAGGCGTCCCCGTGGGCACCAAGGCAGACGAGCCCCCCACAAACGGGAGCGCCTATCCATTCAGCCCCACGACGCCAGCCGAAGAACTCGACACGTTCAACATTCATTCCGACAGCCCTGCAGCTGCGGCACCGCTATCCTCGTCTCCACCCCCAACAGCACGCACGCCAATCGAAACGGCATTCGCCACGGGCGGCGCCACCAGCCTCGGCCTCAAACGAAGCGACCCGGCCGTTCGAGAAGAGAAAGCGCGCAGGGCGAAAGAAGAAAAAGAGCGCAAGCTGCTCGAGAAAGAGCTCGAAAAGCAAGCCAAGCAGAAGCGCAAAGAAATGGAGTCGAAACGGCGCGAAAACTACAGGAAGCAAGAAGACGAATACAAGGCCGCCATCGCCGCCAGCAAGGCCTCGAAAGCACAAGAAGACAAACGCCAAACGGACGACAACAGCAACGACAAGCAACCGGTCCTCTCGTCCTCGCTGTCCACATCCCCGGCCAAGGATTCTCCTGCATCAACAGCAGGCGCGGCGTCGGCAGCAGGAAACAGAGAAAACGGCCACCACACCCCCTCCCACAGCCTCGGCTCCTCGTCGGGTAGCAAGATGTCGCTGAACCGGTTCCGCCAGAGCAGCATCAGTCTGCGGCACAGGCCCAAGTTCTGGTCCCGCGACGAGGGCCGCGCCCACGACGTCTCGACCCCGGAACCTGGCAGCTCGTCGCCACTGACCGGGCCCGAAAGCGGCACCGACCACCACCAGCAGCAGCAGCAGCAGCACCAGCAGCCAGAGAAGAAACCGAACCGGTTCAGTTTGGGGCGCAAGAAGTCGAGCATGTTGGGGTTGGGGTGACGCGTGCGCTAAGCACGTTCTTGGCGGATTCGGCAAAGGTTCACTAGGAGGGTGTTTGTCTTTTTGGATCGTTTGGCTTGCTTGCTTGCTTGGCTGGCCGCGCGCTTTTCTTCCGTCCATCCATCCATCCAGCGTCTGGGAGCATGAGATGGCGGACTCTTGGATCTTCCACTCAGCTTCTTGAGCGCGTACCTCAATCGTCGTGTTGTCGAGCGATACCGACGACATCTCTCGGATCCCATCTGTCCCCCGGACGAAACGGAACCGATCGTGTTTACAGTACACTTCTCGTCTTTTCCCGGCACCCGTTGTTTTTTCCGTCTTCTGGAGCCCCGAGAGAGCCATCCGTTCGAAGAGTTTTTTGAGCTTGGCTTTTTGATATTCGTCGCGCGGACGTCAATACCCACACTCGCACTGGCACTGATACTGGCACTGGCACTGGCACTGATACTGGCATTGGCACTGGCACTGGCATTGGCACCTTTGGCCGGCACTGAGGCAAAACGCAAAACTCATATACCTTACATACACAGCATTGACGGCGTCTCGGATGGTAATTCCTGGTTGAGGGTTTTGTTTTCCTTGTTTCTGGGGCGGGGATGAGGGATGTTTGGGCGCGAGGCGGGATGTCGGGTAGAGATTGGGGAGCTGGAGAGTGGGTTTGGCTTGGAGAAGGGATGTGTGCGTGTGCGAGAGGGAGAGAGAGAAAGAAGACGGGGGTTGGGATTGCGCTCGTTTTACTCTTGTCTTTCCAATCCTTTTCGTGGCCTTTTTCTGCCTTCTCCTCTTCCTTCTCCTCCTTCTTCTCCTTCCTTTCTCCTCCCTCCCCTCTTCCGCTTCTCGTCGTCAGTTCGTTGCATGAGATACCAAACCCATTGGTTCGTCACCACCACTACTGCGCGGAGAGGGAGCTCGAGCTGCCCTCTTCTTCTCAACACATTTTGCTTTTCGTCGCCGGTGCGGGACGCGAAATCGAGGCGGAGGTGGAGGTGGAGGTTGTTCTTGTATACTATCATATCACTATCGAGGACCGGGGCGCCGCGCCGTGTCTGGATGCCGCGCCCGAGGATGGACCTCGGATGCGTTTGCTTTGCATACAGAGCCAGGATTGCTGGTGACTGCGGGTGTGGAATCGAGAGGTGTTTTTGGTGCAATGGCGTGCGCGCGGCCGATCTGATTCCGCCGTCTTTCCTGCTGCCGGTGGAGAGGCGAGGCGTGATGGTGTTGGTGCCGGTGCTGGTGCAGCTTTCCACCGCCGCTGCCACCACGCACCCATTTCCCACCCCAGCCTCCACGCTCTGCGTCCGTCGGCGCCGTCGCCCCTCCCCTTGGCTCTGGGCGGTTTCTGCGGCGCGCATATATCATCGCTTCGCACTCCTGCCCCGGCTTCTCGTTTTTCCCTCCTTGCCCTCCTCGTAACCCTCCATGAATCCGTCGCTGCTCGCCGCGCTGCCCGTGCCCTCTCCCTACCTCAGCCTGGATGCTCGGCGTAGACGAAGCCCCCTTTCTCGCCTCGTTTCCTCGCTCAGCCGAGCAGGAGCTCGTACAGGATCACGAGTGTGTTTATGATTATCAATGGCACTGTCGTTGTTAGCGAGGCGTTTTGAGGGGATGGAGGGCTGCGAGGGGAAGGTTGCGAGGGGAGGGCCGCGAGGGAATGGCTGCGAGGGGAAGGGCACAAGTGGAGAGAGGTCAAGCGGAGGAAGCCCAGAACTAACCTCTCATCAACGTGCGCACCGAGTGTATGAGGTTTATGATGCGCGCCTTGACGCTCGTCGTGTCCTGGATGCCGCCGAAGCCGGGGTCTTGGGTTGAGGAGGCCCAGCCGACTGTTGGGGTTAGCTGGCCGTGCTTGTGGGGGTTTCAAGCACGTTGGGGGAGGGAGGGCGGCTCACTGCGCGCGAGGAAGCGGTCTTCGGAGAGGATGGCGATGGCGTTGACCAGGAGGACGGTCACGTAGAAGAGGCCGCCGAAGCTGAAGAAGAGCATGGCGGGAGGGTGGGGTGTGGTGGGTGGTGTGTGGTGTGTGGTGTGGATGAGCTGTAGGGTGTAGGTCGTCGGTTCAGCTACCTACAGTACAGTACGTACGGTGCTCGTACATGCCAGCTGCCCTGAGCTCGAGCCGCGAGTAAGGGAATCACGTGCTTGAGGCCGCACGTGACTGGAATAAGCGGCTGGACCGGGCCATCCAGCGTTGATCGTAAAAACTCCGTCGGCGCAGCACCCTGTCAAGCTCGCCTCGCCCGATTACTGTGCCGAATTCTAGATGCAACCCGAGCGGTGGCGCGTGATGCAACCGCTCTCCAGAAAATCCCCTACTTTTTTTTTTTTTTTCCCATTATCAATGTTGGGGGACCTGGGTGGAAGGGTCTTCATCCGGGTGGAGAGTGGTTGTGGACTGGGCTTTGGACGGTGGACTCTCGCTCGCTAGAGAAGGCCTGGTACCCTACTACTACTACTACTACTGCTGCTGCTGCTGCTGCGACTAGGACGGGGACCCTTCAAGCCTTGATGATCGACGGCTGTCGATCCTACGTCGTTTCGGGCGCGGACATATTGGGATGCTGAGAAGGCCTCCAGGTACCGAGTCGGAGGGTAAATATTGCGCTGGAGAGGCCAGTTCAGGCTGCTGACAGATGCACAAACGACAGCCAGGACACAGTCTGCACAGCAATGGCAGCCCGTGTGCTGTCTCGGGGGTGGAAAACATCGTGGTGGTTGTGGTCTGGTCGGCCCCCTCCGCTGCCACACCGACGATGAGATCATAGCTCGTACGCTCGACGCTTCTAGCAAAGGCCCTTCACTCCTCGCAATGAGAACCCACTAACGACTACCTTTACTTTAACACCCACCCACACACACCCATACCCACACACGCCCACACACACGCCCACACGCAAACCCACAGCCGCTGCCACCCTAAAGCTGCGACACCACCACCATCCGGCCCTGCCAAACCACCACCACAACACCTTCGACTTCATACCACCCGCTTCACCCCTCACAACCACCATCTGAACTGCGCGCGGCGCCCTGCTTTCGCCTGCCCGAACGCTGCCGTTCTAGACCTCGCCCCGTCTCTTCCCTAGCGGCAACACCCAAACTCCAGCTACCCGTTCCAAATCAACGCCAGAGCCTCTTGTCGCCTCCCCGCCGCGCGCTCTGTGCTTGAACGCCCATCCTCTCTTCCTACTACCACTGCAACAACAACATCAACATACCTGCCCTCGAGCAGTCCACCCTCGTCCACCCTCGTCCACCATCGTCTACCCTCGACCGCCCCCTTCACCCACTCGCCCATGCGAGCTGCTGCTGCCCGAGGCACCCCATCGCACGTGCGCCCGTCCCGCCTTGCTCGCTGAAAGCGCTGGACCAAGCCGTCGTTGACCCGTCCAGCCTGCCCGTCCGTCGAGGACGGCGGTGCTTGCACAGAGAGCCCGGGGAACATGCGCAACGCCGCGCCGCCACTCAAATTGGCCACCGACCTCCAGAGTCGCGCACGCGATGGCGACAACCCGCGTTCCCCAGTGTCAGCAACCGCCAGCGACTGGAAGTCCGAAAACGACGGCGGCGGCTACTTCGACCTGTGTGCCAAGGAGCCCCATTCGCCCGCCTCGATCCACAGCGACATGTCCATCATAATGCCGCCCACGCCGACCACCGCCGGCCTGGCTTTTACCGCCCTGCAGTATCTGCCCGTCCCGCTGCTCGTCCTTTCTTCGCTCAAGACCGTCGTCCTCGCCAACGAAGCCATGGGCAGGCTTCTGGGCCTCGACAGTCCCAACAACAATGCGCCCGACGACAGAGACAGGGACCAGGTGCTGTTCGTGACGGAGATGCTCCGCGGGCAGAGCATGACTGAGGTGGGAATCGACATGCTGGCGGATGGGTCTCCCATCTGGGTTAGCTGGGAGGTAAGCAGACGCTGCTTTTGCTCTCCGTCGCGCGCGCTGATAGATCAAGGACTTCCTCGACTCGGTGTGGAAACAAGCGAATGGCGACACGGACAGCGAAACCAGCGAAGAGACCGACGCAGCTGCCACGCCGAGAGGAGAGGGCACGCCCACCCCGACCCCCGACAAACCTGACCCGTCTCCAGCGGCCGACAAGAGACCGTCCCTGCCCAGACTCAGCCATTCTAACCTCGCCCGTACCACTGTCCATGATGTATCCGTTGATGTGCTCATCTCCCTTAGCCCCTCTGCCTCTGACACGCCCAAAGAAGGACCAAGGAAAGATGCCAAGAACGCGAAAGGTGCCAAGAACGCGTCGCCGAAGAACGCGCTACAAGCGACCATGATCATCTCAGTTTGGGCGATTGAGGACCAGCAATACTTCACTTTGACTTTCACGAGCGCCAGAGCCGACACGAGCGCGCCAAGCACAAGACCAACCAGTCGCACCGTCGTGCGCAGTTCCACGGGTTTCAGGCACTCGCCTGGTTCGGGATCAAGTTCGAGCTCAGGAAGACGATCAAATCATAGCTCCAATCCCGGTCCGAGCGTGGTGTCCCCGGTCGTCTCTTCGCCTCATTTCCCTCCTCACGGCCCGCCTTCCCTCAGCGGGAATCCAATGGCACCCTCATTGTTTACGAAAGCTTCGCAGCTGAAAGACGCGATCTTGAATTCGATCAAGTTGCCCGCATATGCCATGTGGAAGGACGAGAGTTTTGGGATGCCGAACAAGGCACTGCTCGACTTTTTCCCCGAAGATGGCGATTACAATCCCTCGGACCAGCGCGAGTTCCTCTCCCAATTCATCGTCTACACGGAAGACTTCAAGAGACCTCTCGAGGTCGAGGAGTTTCCCGTGGTGCAGGTGGTGCGCAGTCGAGGGCCGATACGCGATAGACGATGTGGGATGGTGTCGGCCAAGACAGGCCAGCGGGTTGTCTTCGAAGTGGTGGGCGAGCCTGTCACCGACGATAGGACCGGGGAATTTCTTGGCGCCATTGTGGTCTTCAAGGATGTCACCGAGTACACGAAACGGATTGCCCACCAGATCGAGGAGAATGAGAAGCAGTTCGAATACATCACGAACCTGATTCCTCCAATGGTCTGGACCACCACACCAACTGGCTCACACGACTGGTTCTCGCAGCGGTGGTACGACTACACCGGTCTTACTGTCGAAGAGTCCTTTGGCGAAGGATATCGTGGGCAATTCCATGAGGACGACATGCCAGAGACTTCCAAGCGCTGGAAACACTCCCTAGAAACCGGGGATCCATTCGAGACCGAATATCGCTGCAGACGTCATGACGGTGAATGGAGATGGATGCTGGGTAGCGCAGTTCCGTTCCGAGATGAGGATTGCAAAATCGTCAAGTGGTTCGGCACATGTACGGACATCCACGAGCAGGTGGAAGCGCGGCAAGCAGCAAGACAAACTCGCGAGCAGCTCCTGAGAGTCATCGAACATGCTCGCGTCACCCTTTGGGCCATAAACACCGATCGCGAGGTAGTCCTTCTTGAAGGCAGCCTTCTGCACGGCGACGACCCAGGCTTCAACCGCGGCGTCGTTGGCCAGAACATCTACGACATCTTCGGTCACCGCAAGGGTCAGCCTGACTTTGACATGCTCAAAGATAAGATCGAAGTCGTGCTTGACGGCAAAGGCACTGATGAGACTCTCGAGATGCAAGACGGCAATCAGCGCTGGTATAGGACTCGTCTGGTGCCGATGTGGTCGATGACGCGCAACGCAGGTATCGAGGGTGAATCCTATGTGGACGGCGTCATTGGTGTGAGCATGGACATAACAGGTACGCTGGGCGTGCATCGCTTTTTCGGGGCGGAGAGCAGCTAATCGACGCGCAGAAATCCGCGAGCGTCAGTTCGAGCTGCGTGCTCAGGAAAAGGAGAACTCCAAGCTCATGGCAAATGCTGTCGCTGCCAAGGAAGCAAGTCGAATGAAGAGTCAATTTCTGGCCAATGTACGTCTTCCGGCTTTTTCTCGGTGCTTTTGCTTACTGACTGGCTCTTAGATGTCCCACGAGATCCGCACGCCTATCGCCGGCGTGATCGGAATGAGTGAGCTTTTACTGGATACCAACCTTGACCAGGAGCAGCGCGATTGCGCCGAGAACGTCCAACGCTCAGCCAATGGTCTTCTTACCGTCATCAATGACATCTTGGATCTGTCCAAGGTGGAATCGGGACGGTTGGATGTCGAAGAGGTCCAGTTCAGCTTGTCCGTTGTCATCCGGGACGTGAACAAGATGATGGCCTTTGCTGCCGTCAGGAAGAACATCAGCTATAACAGCGACATCCAGCCGGAGATCGGACGGGACCTGAAGGTCATGGGAGATCCGGGTCGTTTACGGCAGATACTCACGAATCTGTTGACTAATTCCATCAAGTTCACTTCCGAAGGTCATGTCGGTCTTGCGGCTTCGATCACCAAAGATACCAAGGAGGTGGTAAGCATCAGGTTTGAGGTCGAAGACACGGGAATTGGGATCGAGGAAGAAGTCCGCCAGAGGCTATTCAAGCCGTTCAGTCAAGCAGATTCGTCAACCGCCCGTCGGTTCGGCGGGACAGGACTGGGCTTGGCTATTAGCAAAAACGTGAGTGTTCAGCGAACGCTTTTGATCTTGTTCTTGCTGACCCATGACAGCTTGTCGAATTAATGCATGGAGAGATCCAACTGGAGTCCAAGCTCGGCTCGGGCACCAAAGCCTCCTTCTGGATTCCGTTCAATAAGGCTCAATACCAGGAAGAGGGCTCTCCTCTGGTCGATCTGGCATCAATACCGGATCGCCTGCAATCCGACATCTCCGTGTCTTGCGGGAGCTCGGAGAACTACGACCCGCCACCAACTCCTGGGAATTCCGGTGGTAAAGCGAGAAGAGCGGCGAAGCACGGCAGGGGTCAGTCCGCCCCAAACACCCTCAGCGGAATAAGCCTTAACCATGCACTTCCGGAAGACCTGATGAGTCTGTCCGATGAAGAAAGAAAGGATATCCACGTGCTGGTGGTCGAGGACAAGTAAGTACTGTGGGGATGTCGCGGCAAAGGGTGCTAACAGTTTGCGCAGTCAAGTGAATCAACAGATTGCTCTGAAGACCATCAAGAAGCAAGGCTTCTCTGTGAACGCCGTGTGGAACGGCAAGGAGGCACTTGAATACTTGTTGAAAGAATCGACTCCGAAGCATCCGATGCCGAACATAATTCTGATGGACGTTCAAATGCCCATAATGGACGGTTATCGAGCCACGCATACGATCCGAACGCAGGAGCCGTACAAAAATAACCCTGGTATTAGCAATATACCGATAGTCGCAATGACGGCGTCGGCAATCCAAGGCGACAAGGAGAAGTGTCAACAGGCGGGCATGGATGACTACCTCTCAAAGCCTGTCAAAGGGAAGCTCCTGGAGAAAATGCTTGTCAAGTGGGCCATCGAAGGACGTCGTAAGCAAAAGGCCGCTGAGCAGGCACGAGATAGCGCGGCAACCTCACGGCGGGCCTCAGTCGGGCCCGGCGAGCACAGCGAAGACTCTGGCACGGTAAAAGGCAGAGGAGACAGCCCCCGATCCGAAAAAGCTCATCCTCCCAAGGCATCACCCTCCCCCGAAAACCAGCAACCCCCACCCACATCCCCAGAACCGACCGATCAGAGCAATCACCCCGGTCCCGGCAAAAACAGTAATGACAACACTCCCTCCTCCCCCTCTGATAACTCTGACTTCTCCGTCCCCGAAGAACTCAAGCGCATCGAATACGAAGACAAATCAGCCTCGCATCGCTCCGCCGAAGACGACAACGACCGCCTCAAGCGCCGCGAAGCGCAAGAAGAGCAAGCCTCCTCCCTCCGCGACGTCAAGCTGATGTTCAGCTCCGAAGACCCCCGCCGCCCCGCCGTCCTGAACCGCAAAGCCACCGACGAGGCCCAAGGCCGCAAAGGCGGCCCCTCGCACGCCCTCACGCTCGAAAACATGGACAAGTTCCAGGAAGAGCAGGACGATCGAGCCGGGACCAGCTCGGGCAAGAGCAGCGGCCAAAAAGGCAAAAAGAGCTCCGGGGCCCCGGGGGTCGAGGAGCGCGGCGATCGCCACGGCAACAGCATGAATGTGGGTACAAGGGTCCCGTCGATGGCCAGAGACGATAACAGCGAGAGCATCATGCGTGGTTCCGAGCTGAGCGCTGCCGGCGGCGTCGTCCGCGTGGGCGTCAGCGAGCAGTCGACCAGCGCGAGCGCGGCGAGCGAGGCCCAGCATAGGCAGTATCAGCAGGATTTAAAGCACGAGAATGATAGGAACGCGCAGAAGGGGGCGGCGGTGGTGGAGTCGGGTGGGCTGAAGAAGGTGAAGGAGAAGGAGAAGGAGAAGGTGAAGGAGAAGGAGAAGGAGAAGGTGAAGGAGAAGGAGAAGGAGAAGGAGGGACAGCAGTCTCAGGGCAAGAAATGAAAAACACGTTCGACTTTTTGAGCTGGAGATTTCACTTGCCTGTGGGTACGCGAAGGTGCTCTTAAGCCCTCATGCTGATAGGGGAGGGGATGGGGGGTTATGTGTGAGCGGAGGCTGGGAAGATGAAGAAGTATCACCCTCAACACCCGACCTCCGCTCTCACGCACCTCCCTCCGCTGCAATCACCTCGTCCTTCTCCTCCCCCCACCTCCTCCCCCCTCCCTCCCCTCCGCCGCGCAGGCAAACCCATCTGTACATCCACCCCGTCCGTCCCTCCCGCTTCTCCATCGCTTCGACGTCCGTCCGTCCGTCCGTCAGCGCAAACAAAGAGGTAGCAAAGCAAGCGTCGCAGCGCAGTCACACACGCCGTTTTGTCGTTTTTCCGTACATATATCTCCCCAGCTTTGCTGTTTGCTCGCCATCTGCCTTCCTCGTCTGCGAGGTTCCAACGTATATTGTACTCGTCTGCGAGGGGTTTTTTTTGGTTCTTGTATTGTCGCGGGGTTTTTTGGTGGTGGGTTCTTTTGGTGGTGGGGTGCTGGCTTTGAGGCGGGAGGCTGGTTTTGGGCTTGGGTTTGGGTGTGGGCTTGGGCGCGGGCTTGGGTGGCTTTGCGTGGTGCTGGGGATGAGGTGGGTGGGGGTTTTGGGCGGGGGCTTGGGCTGGGGCTGGGGCTGGGGTTGGGGTGTGATGGATGACGATGATGTTGGAAATGGGTCGTGGGGTTGCTGCGTTTCTTTGGGTAGGTCAAGGGTGGTGGTGGTGGTGGTGGTGGTGGGTAAGTACGGTTTTGGGTCCACGTCGTGGGACGGGGATCAGGGTTGGCGTAACGTTAGCTAAGTTGAGTACGGGAGCAGGGCGGATCGACGGGTTTATAATCGCTGGGGTCGGGGACGGGAGAGCGTGTACGACTGCGGTTGGAGGTGGTTCTGTGTATTATCACTGCTTGTACGTTGGAGGGGAAGAGAGATTCGGCGCTTTTGGGTGCGTGTGGTGACTTCGTGGGTGTGGCGTCAGATTGCAGTCTCAGTCTGCATCCGATAATGGTACCTGGTCGGCCATTGGCCAAGTTGAACTGGGCCCTGGATCGAGGTTTTGGGCTGGGGAAGTTTGTCTATATCTATAGCGGCGAGGGACGAAGGCGCGGACTATCTGGCCGCTATGTTCTGGAGAAGACGAGCGCATAGTTCGTGTAGTGGATGGCGGAAAGGTGGGTGTGCGACACGCCGAGGAATGAGTAACTCCATCATCACTAACCTAATTTACGTCTTAGCTGTACTTTGAGCGTTGGTCGAGCAGAAGGGATTGGAGGAGAGGGGGATCGACTTTGTATCGTTTGCGGACTTTGTATCGTTTACGTTGGTCTTGTTGGCCATCTGCCGGTGGATCTTTGAGCCCTTCACTGTGGATACCCCGGGGATGCGCATGGCTCTATCAGAGGGTTTTGATTGATCTCACATATCTTGCACCCTCCACCACGCCCTCTCGGCGACCGGTTCTTGCGGCTGCATATAAACCGGGCATGCATCCCATCTCGATCATCTCCGAAACGACCACCAGTCTTTTACATATCAAGCCCCACGCAAAAACATCCTCAACCCCAAGTCCCGAGCAGCTGGATCATTTCCTACATATCTCTTCCAACGGAATACCGGCCCGGAAGGACGTCGGGTCTGGCCTTTTTGACGCGGCTACCGTCAAGCCCACTACTTCTGCGCCGTCCCCTACGGTAAGATCATCTCGGCCTGCATTACCTGCTCCAAAGACGCGCACACCGCCTTGGATGCGGACGCTGTGTACGAGACATGCACGGTCAATGGACGCGGCGGTTACTGCGTGGAGAACGACATCTTCTTCAGCCATGGGTTGCGGTGTCTGGGGAATAACTAGATACACAGGCTGGTTCGTTCTTTTGCCTCCTGTCTTCTGTTTTTTCGCTGCCAGTTAGACATCCAACTTGAAGTCCAAGATATATGGCGAGAAAGGCTTCTAAAATCTTGTTTTGTTTCGATGTTGCTGTATGCGCGAGATTGAGGGAGACTGGTGAGGAGTGAGGATGAGTTTCTGAAGAGCGGAATGCCTCCGCGCTGCACCCCTGCAAGGCGCCACAGCCGTTGGTTGGCAAGCCACACCAAAGCTCACCTTGACGTCACAGCCGAAGAGCTCCAACGACACCACAAGAGCTTCTTCCAACGTCCTCTGCTCCCATCGAATCCTCAATTTGCACGGATTCTTCTCCCAACACAATGGCAGACACAGACCGAGCAGAGCTCCTCCGTACGCGCGCCCACGCCTTCTGCAAAACTCTCCTCTCCCCTCCTCCACCACCACAGCTCCTTGCCCAGTACTTCACCCCTCAAAACCCTGAAATCACTGAACACGGCCCCTCGTGGGCCACCACTAAGCTGCCCTTCCTCGGCCAAACCTTCACGGGCGTGGACGGGTGCGTGTCTTATTTCTCTCTGCTTTCCGAAACCCTCAAGATGCAACTCAGCGGGGACAGCTTCCCGGGCCCGGAGGGCTTTATCGTGGATGCGGAGGCGAACATGGTGAGCGTGGTGGGCGGAGGCAGGTTTGAGAGCGTGAGGACGGGGAAGAGTTGGACGGAGAGATTTGCGTATCGGTTGAGTGGGTGGGACGAGGATGGGAAGATCGGGCATTGGGAGATTTGGGCGGATCCGTTGAGCGCGTGGGTTGCGGTGCAAGAGGAGGCTTGAAACGGGTCGCACGAAGAGGGAAAGGGAGTTGCGAGTCTGAAGATGGTGTCAGCATGGATCCTAAAAGATGGAGAGGCGGAGGGGCTTCTCAGCTGTGGCAATGGTGTGAGAAGTCTTTCGTTGCACATTCAGGGTAGGCTTCAGCCCCTCTTTCATGTCTTAGCGATGTCGAGATTGATGGTACTGCAGTCAGGGAACAGTATATCGAGCCTCATACGCCCGGCCGATCTGGTGTGGTTCCAGCGAGGAGAAACACGCAGTCTGGTTCTTTCTTTTCCTTCCGGGTCGTAGTCCTAGGATTGCACTGTCTGCAGAGCTCAGCGGAATGCAGCCAGCGATCAAAAGGCTTTGTATTCCCGATCCATTCGGTGTGGTTCCATTGCCCATAGACACGCGGTCTGGTTCGCTTCTCTTCCTCCGGATCGTAGTGCTCGAATTCGACCAACATCGGACTTCTCACACTGGACATTCAAGCACCGCGACTCCATCCTCTTCCAAAGAACATAGGCTATCTGACTACCCAAGGCAGCCCGTCGCCAGCCAACCCGCCGCCAGCCAACCCGTCGCGTGCCAGCAGCTTCCATGCGTGCCGCCCAGGTTCCAGTCATAGATTGGTCTAACCACGGAGACAAAGGCTCCACATGCGACCATCATACCCGTTACAGACAAGATCACCTCGCACATGCGGCCAGGTGCTTCCACATGCCGTTGTTTGAGCTCAGCATGCATCGCTGCCTGGGTACTTCAGTCTCTCATTGGGCGAATCTGGCCGCGCAGCCGCAGTCCCCCTCACGCGGCTTGCATCCGGACCGCATCAAAACCCGTTTCCGCCCCTGCGACTTGCATATGGTGTCGTTATGTGTCGCTAGTCTCCTTTATGGCCTGACAATGAAGACAATTGGTAATCGCCCGGTCAACGGAGCCGGGGGAGCCGTGCGTCCGAAGTTTCTTCTCCCAAGTATAAATACCCGTCCACCTCCCGCCCTTTTCCTCTTCTCCAGCTCTCTCTGCCTCCTGGCTTTGATCAAGTGTAGTATCTGTTCATCTCAGCTTAATCTCTGAGAGGTCACTACGGTGATCGTCAAGATTATCCTAGTTTTTGGGAAACGGGAAACGGCCGCTGCACTTGTGTATGTCGCTATCCCACTGTATCGCTGGTATTGCACTCCTTCCAGCAGATGCGAATTCTTTACTTTTCATCATGTCTTTTGTCTTGACAAGAGTTTGAAGAAGAGTTTCTTTTCCTTTCGGTTTTGGAACTGGACTATGGCCGTTGGACTTGCCTGTCCAATGTCTTCTTGGTGTCGCCGGTGCTGCAATACCTCCTGTCGGTGCGACATCACATCTCTCTTGCCGAGTTTCTCTCCTTGTGGTTGCTGGCTTGACAAGAATTTCGATCTGTCGTATTGTTTGCTCCTCGCATCTTAACATTTCCAGTCCTTTGTGAAGAATTCCGCAAGCCCTGAAGCTTGCCGCGCTCATACGTCACCAAACAGTCGAAAAACAGTTTTCTTCTGCGGAACCTATGGAGGAATCATCTCAGTGTCGTCGGTGCTCTCGATTCTTTCTTTTTTCCGTTGTCGCAGCCCAAGCCTCCCGCGACGGTTGGCGCTCAACGCACAAGGAAGAGCGATTCCTCCTCGCCGCCAGTGTGGCAAGAGTTTGGAGACTGGATCAGACAAAGGCAGTTGTTGGAACTATCCCAAAGACAGATTGTCCGCGCATGGTTTAACGCTTCGCTTCGTTGGCTGAAGCTGTTCTTGAACGGCCCACGGCAGGATAAGCTTTGGTACGATGCAGCCAACCCTAAGAACCTACGAACGTCGATCCATGCAAGTCATGCGATCTGCTGGATTTTCAGGCTCCGTTCTCAAGATAGGTGAGTCAGTATGGTGGTGGGGGCTTCAACCTTCGCGCATCAGCCTTAGTCCAAAAATAGCCTTGCTTAGACTCACTCACAACCACATCAGTGCCTTGTGTCGGTGTATCGGTCGAGGACGCCGCAGGTTGCTCCGTAGAATCTGGTGTTGTGCCATTGCATGGGATGGCCCGGTTTAACAACCACATAACAAGTTCGCCGCCATCACCGACGGTGACCGACCTTCTGACACAACGAAGTCGAGCTGAACGAGACATCAGCCGAATCTCTCTATACGAAAGGTAATCGCCTTTCGGATTGCCTCCGCCTGTGACAGTCATGCTACGATGACTCAGCCCTACTGAGGAGTCATTGCCTTTGCGCGAATAAAAGGAAGCCTCAGTGCATGTCCAGGTCTAACACACCACAGCCATGAGCGGACTTACAGGAGCCGGAGCGCAGCAGCTCAATCAGAGATGGAAGCAATATCCGCACACCAACGACCCTCCAGTACAGCGAATCCCTCTCACACATGCTCGACAGTTCTTCGCGGTAGATGCTTCAGGATCTACCGCTGGTGCAATCATCGGGGCAGAACATGATGCTGTCGAAAACCTCTCTTTCGAGCACACAAACGACCAAGCAACAACATGGGGATCTTACTGTCAAACTCCCTCTCGAACGTTCTCTGACATCACATGGAGTGGAAATCTAGGCGGAACAAACCCAACGAGCATTCTGACTCACCCACCGGCATTGGACGCCATTGTCCACTCAGATATATGGTATCTTCTCACCGATGGACAAGTCGGTGGCCAAGAGGTGTGGCGACTGTCTTCGCTTGCAGCGGAAAAAGGCATACTCGACATTCCGGTCGTTTTCTTGATCACTGGCTGGACGCGCGGCAGTCCCGGTTCGGCCAACGTTTCCGTCGGCGTCACTTTCTTCGCCAACGCCCGAGACGTCTTGTGCCTCTTCAAGGATGTTACGAGTGGCGTTGTTTACACACTAGCTGGAAAGGGCTGCTTTGCGCCTTTGCAGCCGGATCTTGACACACCCTTGTCGGATCAGACCTGGGCCCAACTGAAGAGTTTCGCGGACGAGCAAGAGCTCTTAGCAAAGTGCGCCGAGTTTGGGATCATGGTCACAACCGCCGAGACTCGCCCAGACCAAACTGCAGGTATCGATCTGGGCAGTGAGTGGGACCGAGCGCATGGAGACCACGTTACCGTCGATGCTGGGGTCCTTCTTTCCGCAGGTATGCTTGATGATCTCGACATCAGAATGCTCTTGGCAGACGAAGCGTTCAACAACCTTGCAATGGCCCTGAAAACGAGAGGAAGCATCGCCGAGCTCCGTTCCTTCCTCTTGCAGCAGAAGGTCGAACAAGTTGCCGTCAGGCTCGAGGACGTCGCGGGTGCAGCTGTCATTCTGTCACGATTGTCAGGGCCTGATCTGGGACGGCATGAAAAGGAACTTCTCCAGGCCCAGTTGAGAGACGCTCACGCAAAAAACCGTCATCATTACCAAAACGCTATCAAAGACATGGCAGAGTCCTCCGAGACGTCGACGGCGCGCTCCAGGAACAGACTGGTCGATCGGGCTCTTCAACGCCTGTCGGAAGTCGAGAGTGCCGGCTACACAGCAGACATCCTTTCACGTCCCAGCAACCGTGCCATGCGCGCGCAGAGAGTTGAACCTTACCCCCATGAGTATGAGTTGTCTGTGGTGGATTTGGACCTTGACGCCCCGTCCGCATTCCGAAGCAATTGTTCCATCTGTCTCGGAGAGAACGAGATCATGTCGATCGCCCTCAAGAAATGTGACAACGGAGAAGCAAACACTGGCGACTTCGCTTTGAATTTTCCGCTCGCGGCAGGCTATTTCGAGAACAATCGCAATATGATCTCCGCTCAATGTATCTGCTTCCAATGTGCGATGGTTGGTCGTCCTGGAACGTCCATATATGGCGAGGAAATCGTTGCTGTCCTGCCGGCTTTGCAGTATACTGGCCTCAACAAGACATATATGGATAGGCAGCTGTACATCGCCATCACCGGAGGCTTGCGCACAGGCACAGCTGGTATTGCCCAACTGTTCATGACGGTCCTCGACAGAACGATGCACACGAAGCAGTGGGCTGGAGCCGGAGTACAGCCAGGTGGTCATCAAGATCCCGAAGTCAAGCAGAGACAAGCACTACTGGACTGGTTCTTGACCAATATCCTGAGACATATGCAGTGCAGGGATACCTTCAACGAGCAGGGAAACTGGAGCACTTACAGGAGAGCCTTGCAGTGGGCAGCAGGGGACTTTTGCGTACAGCGTCTTACAAGCTGGGCGATCCAGTATCCCACTGCTGGGTTCATGCAACTTCTCAGGTTTGGGCAGAAGACAAGAGCCTTCGACGAGCAGGATATCCGCGATCTGAGGGCCACAAAAGTCCTGCACTCGATCACGTCGTTGTACCTGGCAAAGCTGTACACTTCCTGCAAGTCCAGCAGCAAATGGAAGCAGCCATACCTCGCCCTGATCTATACCGACTTTCATGCCGATCTTGTGCCAAAGGACCTTGGAGCGAACTCGTCTTTGCTGAACTCAGTGCCCATCTTCTGGGCGAAGCTTGCAGGACTGCTTTCTCTAGAACCTGAACTGTTAGCGCAGTGGGTTCCTACCGACCAAGAATTGATCATGCGGCGCGTCCAAGTCCTCCTCTTCTGGCTGGTGTACCACCAAAAGGGCCATACCACCGCAAAGACCTTGTTCGCGAAACTCTCTGAGGACCAGGAACTCGCATACGCGGTCCTGCATACGCGCGCAGACCTGCCGACAAACCCAGCTTCGGAGATTCTGCGCTCGATCTTCCGCAACCATGAAATCGGGGCGCTCGAAGAGTTCGAAGAGGAAAAAGTGCAGATGAAGGAAATCCACATGAACGGGCTCTGCCCCTTTCGCACGCCGTTTGGACCCAGCGTGATGCATTGCGGCTTTGCCGAGTGCCCAGTTTCCTTCCTCGACGGCAGTGGCATCGATCCCGATGATGTTGAGCAAGAATTGACAGTGCAGATGGTGGAACGACTGCGGCGGAACCGCGCAAGACATCTCACTGAGGTCTTTGGTGTTGAAGAGTCGTTCGGTCGCAGTCAGACGGTCTCAGGTCTACCGGAGCCCACGATCTCCCCATCGCCACCGAATTCTTCGCATACCAATATTCACATCAGCATCGCCCGTACCTGGGGCAAATTAGATGATGCACAGCGCAGATCTGTGGTCAACGGCGGGGCTTATTTGGATTTGTTTATACGTGCTGTGGTGGAGGAAGTGTGCAAGCATGGACGTGGAGACATCTTCCAAGGAGATTTGGATGATACCGCGAGGCGATTATTACCTAGTTTTTGGGAGGTGCTGCAATTGGCTTGGCGGGAAATTGAGAGTGCTGGTGATCACTTTGCGGCGCTGAAGTTGGATTTCGCTAAGGATAGCAAGTTGGACAGGAAGGTGAAGTGGGAGAGGAAGGTATGGGGCTCTCAGAGATAGAGAGGTCCGAGGCCGGGGCATTTCTACCCTGGCTGGGCGCATGCAAACTTCTTTGGTATGCTGTACAGACTTAGCTCATTTTTCTCTTGAATGGAAAAGGGAGTTGGCTCCCAAGTTCCGATAATCGCTGTCTACACATATGTTGACGTTGACGACCTAAGTCGTCGATTTCGGACTTGATACGAGATTGCTAGGCGCAGTCCTGGCTCATTATGAATGTGCGGACCAGTCACAACTGGATCTTCTAGTCGATGGTTGAGATGCTGCGGTGCCTGATCGGTTCTGAAGCGCATGAGCGGGTTCGCTTGCGGCGAGTTCGCTTTGACGAAACGCCTGTGGGCTGTATCATCAGCTCTGACTCTACCGTGGTGTTTTGTTAGCATCCATATCGTTGATGTTGATATCAAATCCAACTCCATCCGTCGCGTTTGACTTATGGATATAACGACAGTAGTGGTGAGATGAAAGGTGATGAAGGCTTGCCATCATCCCGTCGAGTGTTCTTTCTGTGACGTGAACCTTTTGGTCCGTGCACAGCAGGGCTGACAATGAGATCTACAGCCCAGCATCACGTTACATGTACAACAACAACAACAACTCTCATCTTCAACTTGACTTGACGCTCTCGCCTTGAGTAAAACAAGCGAGCCGGTAAACCATGAGCGACCTAGCGAAAAGCCTGAAAAGAGCGCAACGAGCCAACCTTCCGCCCGAACCAGCCCTCATCGAAGAAGATCAACAGCAACAAGAAGATGACTCGTCCTCAGCATCGTCCATGTCATCCACCGGCACCGTCGTCCCAAGCTCCAACCAAAAGCCCGCATCGCCAGTCGCGTGGACCGAGTTCTTCGCGCAGGAGCTGTATCTGGAGACTGAGCTCGGGGAAGGCAGCCATGCCAAATACCATGTCTACCTGACACCTCCGGCCACGCCCAAAACGCCGGTGATCGTGCTGCATCACGGAGCCGGATCGTCCGCAATGACGTTTGCTCTGTTTGCGCAAGAAGTCAGACGTCTGATGCCTGAAGTGGGCCTGCTGGCCGTCGAGGCACGTGAGCATGGCTCCGTCGTCTACACTGCATCAGGCGCCGTCGATAACGACATGTCGATCAAAAAGCTGCGTCAGGACTTCCTGAACATGATACATCTCACGAAAGGAAGGATGGGCTGGACATCTTTGCCGCAGATGGTGCTCGTAGGACATAGCCTCGGAGGCGCTGTTGTCACTGATTTGGCTAAGAGTGGCGAGCTTGCTTCTCACACCATTGGCTACGCGGTGTTGGATGTTGTTGAGGGCTCTGCTATGGACGCGCTCAAACATATGCAGTCATATCTGGCGTCGAGACCTGCAACTTTCCCGTCGTTGGCGTCGGGGATAGAGTGGCATATACGCAGCCGTACGTTGCGGAATCCAAAATCAGCGAGAGCGTCGGTGCCCAGTCTGTTGATGCCGACGGACAAGGGGAATTGGGCGTGGAAGACTGATCTCACCAGGACCGAGGCCTATTGGAGTAACTGGTTTGATGGTATGAGTAGCAAGTTCCTCACAGGGAGCGGCGCCAAACTGCTATTGCTTGCTGGGACGGACAGATTGGACAAGGAGCTCATGATCGGGCAGATGCAGGGTATGCTGTCGCCATCCGAAGTGTCAACCTCTTATGGGAGTGACTAACCGCTGGAACCACACAGGTAAATTCCAGCTTCAGGTCTTCCCTGCAGCGGGTCACTTTTTGCAAGAGGATCTGCCGGACCAAGTTGCTCACAGCATTGTCGAATTCCTGAAACGGAACGACCGGGCAACTCTCGTTCTGCCCCCGAAAGTCTCCGATCTCCTCGCACAGGGGAAGAAGATTTGATCATGACATTTAGCATGTTGCCACCATGGCGCCCTGCCGGGTGGGATATTTTGAGCGCCGAACTATGAAAACGACCCGCCACATGTCCTCTTGGACATGTTCCCACTAACGCCGAGCTATGCATACTGGAGAGATAGACAAAGGGAAGCGACCGGAGAGACTGCAGCTACCGCAAGTCAAGAAGTACCTCTTCCGGGGCTTGACGATGCTCAAAACCTGATCAGGCATCTGCCTGCATTTCAGCCGGTGCAGCAGCAGATTCACCGTCACCCTGCTGCTTGGGCTTTCTCTTCCGCTTCCGCTTCGCCGGCTCTGAAGATGCTCCATCAGCAGCGGGCTGCTCTGTGCTAGCTCCGGATACCGCATTCTCCTTCTTGGGAAGCTCGCCACCGCCCTTCTTCGGTACACCGGCGGCCGCAGTCTTCTTTGGCCTCTTCACACTCAATGGATTCGGTCCCTTCGGCCCCTTCCTCTTTTTCTTCTTAGGCTCCTGTGTCTGACCCTCTTGCGTGACGCTCGCCGCACCTTCTGCCTCGCTGTCCGAATTGCCTGCGTCCGCCATTTCTTCGTCCTCTCTCTTGCGCTTTGCAGGCTCCGCCGCCGTGACACCTCTCTCCGCACCCCTCCCCTTCAAGCCGGCTCTGAATTTCGCTTTCTCCTCCCTGTTCCTCACATCCTCCGTAGCGCCAGCCATGGGCTCCATGATCATAACACTCCTGTTGATATACACCAGCGGCACACCAGGAATCTGCCTCAGCGCAGCGCGCACTTTGGTATCCTGGCTCGCGACACAGTAACGGTGCTTATTCGTGCTGCTCCCTTTGGGGTCGACGACGGACATGATGCATTCTAGCGTGCTGAGCGGCTCCTCGAGAGTGTGGTGATTGCATCGGCGGCGTTCGAAGGCTTGCGCCGCGACGATGACGGTCTGGTCCTTTGTCGCGTAGAGGTGGCGCATCGAGCACTGCGTTATCATGGGCTTGACTTGGCCTTGGAGGGTGCGAGTGAGGCCGCCTGCCAGGTCCATTTTGAAGCGCGCGGCGTCGCTGACCATTTCGGCGTCGACTGTGACATGATCAGTCTTGGTCTCGAGAGCGCACAGTTGTCATGGCATGGGAATGACGTACCCAAGACCTGATAAGGCTCGCGGAAGCCGAACGTGAGGCCATACTGGTGCATCAACTTGCGATACTGCTTCGCTCTTTTGCCGCGCATCGTGATGTGCTCCTTCTTCGTGAGTTGAGAATTTAGGTTCTACGCATGCGGCGATCGCGTCCGAAGGGGTTCGAAGCCGTCGCTTCTGTCGTGGCGTACGGTGCGATAGGATGGTGGTGGTGGTGCAGCAGCAATGCGGAAAGTTTTGGATGCCGCTCTCGTTCGTTTTCGGTCAAGCTTTCTCAAATGGATCGTGCTCATGACATTGCGGGTCCGCGGAACGCAGGCAGGCCCACCTTGCGCTCTGAACACCGCCGCAAACCAACCAACCCCAATGCCGCGCGAGCTGAACATCCATACGAGCCAGATCAGCCCAGGCCGTCCGGACTCGAGACGACCAAACATATAATATCCTAGAATCCGCTTCTTTTTTCTCTTGAGAACTTGCTTGCCCCGGCCAGGCGGGAGAGAAGCGAAGCATGCCTGAGGATGGCGTACCTTCTGAAGCACAAAACACCACTTCAGCCGCGGGGCAGGAGGCCGTTGTTGCGACCGCGGCTACGCGTGCTGCCAGACCGGACGATAAAGCAAAGACGGAACCAGAGCTGGATGAGTTTGGTCTACCGATAAGACGGAAGCCTCGAAGGCAGGACACGAACGAAGCCTCGGAGAGCAAGCAGCCCGGTCATGAGGAACCTGGAGAGTCCCAAGAGGACAAGGCCTCCGCACCGGCGCAAGAGAAGGAGCAGATTCAAGATGCAACAGTCAACGAACCTCGCTCGCAAGAGGCGCCTCCGAGTTCTGCCTCAGGTCCTCCGGCAAAGCCAGGCACGCCCGAGCAGCAGAGCGGAATCAACGGCAATGCAGCTGCACAGCCTCAATCAGCGGCCCAGAGTCAAAACCACACACGATCGACGTCCCGCAACATCCTCGCCGAGAACGTATCCGAGCAAGCACAACCATTGGGAGCTTCCGAGTGGTCACATCAGCGAATGGCTCTGCAACCGCCACACGAACCGACCGTGGACGAGAAGAAGGCCGACGAAGACGATGGCGAATGGCAGGAGATGCCCGCCTACGCACCTTACGATATGTACGACGACGATAACAGATTGATCGCGCGCGAAGCTCCCGAATACGACGAGGAGATAATGCAGTATGGGAATCTGGGCGGAGCCGGGAAGGGCTATACTAGGGTTCAGATTGACGAGGACGCGCAGTCGGCAACGAGCATGGACGACAACACGGCGTATCTTTTCAAAGGCGCTGGGAGCACGAACGTGGCGGACGAGGACGACGATGCGCGAGACCCGCTGTCGCAGATGCAGGCTACCAAGGATCTCCTCACGGAAGGGCAGCGCATTGCCTACGTGGGAATCGTGAGACTGGCCATGATACAAATGTGTCGGGAGCTTGAAAGATTGGAGAGGACAAAAGGCGCGAAAAAACAGCTGGACCTCGCTGTCGAGGCTACCAGAATGTGGAGCCAGAAGATGATGGTCCGCCTCTACAGCCACATGGAGATTGATGCCGCGGAGCAGATCATGATCGAGCAGCTGGCGGAGCATGGTGTCGAGCCCGGCGATCTGACGCCTGCGCTCATGCAGAACTCGCGCGTCAAGAATCCCGTCGCAGACTCCACCAGAGCCTCAGTGTCGTCCCCACGGCCTGGCTCAGTCTCGTCCCCGCGACCCGGCTCGGCATCAAGTTTCCCTCCAAGCCCAAACCCTGCCACATCCAGAGAGTCAATGGCGCCTCCGCCCTACGAAGAACACCAAGGCGAAGATCTGCCCGAAGTGCGCACGCCCTCGCAGCTCCCCAATACGAAGAACATTGACATCGACCTACGCTGGACGGTGTTGTGCGACTTATTCCTTGTCCTGATCGCAGATTCCGTGTATGATGCGCGATCGCGACAACTGCTCGAGCGAGTCGGCTCGTTCATGCATATCTCCTGGCTCGAGATCTGCCGGTTCGAGAAGCGCGTCACTGATGCGTTGGAAATGCAAGAGGCTGCTAACAAGGAGAACTGGAACGAGGACGAGCACATGGCATCGCGGAAGAAGATGGCTCGGAATCGTCGATTGGCGCTGATGGGTCTTGCGACTGTCGGTGGGAGTCTTGTCATTGGTCTTTCTGCCGGTCTTCTCGCGCCTGTCATCGGAGCTGGTATTGCAGCCGGCTTCACGACGATAGGTGTCGCGGGGACGGGAGGGTTTCTGGCTGGAGCTGGAGGTGCGGCAATCATCACTACGGGAGGCGTGTTAAGTGGCGGCACTATAGCTGTCAGAGCCGCTGGCAGGAGGACAGGCGCCGTTAAGACGTTCGAGTATAGGCCTCTGCACAACAACAAGAGGGTGAACCTCATCATCACGGTGTCAGGCTGGATGAGCGGCAAGATTGACGACGTCCGGCTACCATACAGCACCGTGGATCCCATCATGGGCGACATATATTCCGTGTTTTGGGAGCCGGAGATGTTGCAGAGCATGGGCGACACCATCAACATTCTGGCTACAGAGGTAGAGCCGCAAGCCGATTATCGCCACGCCTGGGATCTTTGTTGCTGACCGGTCACAGGCGCTTACTCAGGGACTGCAGCAAGTCCTCGGAAGCACGATCCTCGTGGCGCTGATGGGCGCCCTTCAGCTCCCCGTCGTCCTGACGAAGCTCGCATATCTGATTGACAATCCCTGGACGGTGTCGCAGGCGAGAGCGGAGCTGGCCGGTTTGATCCTGGCTGACTCGCTCATTGATCGCAACCTCGGGGTGCGGCCTGTCACCCTCGTGGGCTTTTCCCTCGGCGCGCGCGTCATTTTCTACTGCTTGCAGGAGCTGGCGAGGAAGGGGGCGTTCGGATTAGTCCAGAACGTCTACCTCTTCGGTTCTCCAATGGTCGTCAAGAAGGATGAGTACCTGAGGGCAAAGTCGGTTGTTCCGGGACGCTTCGTCAACGGCTATGCGACGAATGACTGGATTCTCGGTAAGACGGTTGATTATGCAGCAAGCAAGGCCTACCGATATCTGACAGACGATGCAGGATATCTTTTCCGCGCAACGAGCGGGGGCATCATGCGCGTCGCGGGCCTCGCCCCCATCAACATTCCCGGAATCGAAAACTTTGATGTGACGGAATTGGTGGCGGGCCACATGGCCTACCGCGCGGCCATGCCTCGTCTGCTGCGCGAAGTGGGATGGGTGGTGGAGTCGGACGAGTTCACCGAGATCGAAGATCCGGACCCGGAGAACCACGTGGAGCGGCAGCGAGAGCTGATCAACGAGATTGAAGAGGCGCGCAAGGCCATGGAGAACAAGCCGCAGAAGAAGAAGTGGGGCCTTTTCCGCAAGAAGATGGCGGAGAAGAAGGAGTGGGAGACTTACGACGAGAAGATCAAGATTGGCGGTGCTGGTCATGGCGAGCAGGGTGCAGAAGGCACGACGGCGGAGGGCAAAGCGGGCGAAAATGTCCTTTTCGACATCGACGCCATTCGCAAAGAGGCTGCCGAGTTGGCAGCGCAGGGGATAGAGGTGCGCCAGCTCGAAAGCACATTACCGCCCATGAAGCTGGAACCGCCGCCGCCGCTGCGGTCGACCAAGAGCTACAACGACGTGGCGCCGTCGAGCGGCAAGGCGACTGCTGCGACTGCTGCGACTGGCGGGCCGCACGAAGAGTACGACGAGTTCTACAGTGGCAATGGAGAGGGGTCCATCAGCATGACGTTCGACACGTCGTACACGTCTCCGCCCGTTTCGACGACGAATCTACATGAGCGGTCGCCGGCGTGGAGCTCGCCCGAGAGGCCGCCGCTCAGGTCGTCGGCGACGATGCCGTTGAGCATGGCGGTCGGCGGGGCCGGGGTGGAAGAGCTGGCGGGCGAGAGGAAGGCGTGGGCGGAAGAGGTGGGCGAGGACGACGAGTGGGGCAAAGAGAAGGAGATGAGCATGACGTTCGAATGAAGGAATTGGGTTTAATTCGAGGGAGGCAAGTACCGCTGGTTTGCGTTTTACAGAGCCTCACGCTGTGTTTCTTCTTCGCTATTCTGCATCAGCCGGTGTTTCGGGAGGATTGTCTGTGTTTTTCTTCTACTTGGTTGGTAGACTGGGGGGGATTTTTTTTGGTGTGGTTGTTGGAGAGGTGACTACCTCAGACTGCCGTTTTGGGAGACAGTCGCAGCAACAGCATATCCCGGACGGCGTTGCGTTGTGTCGTTGTTCCCTTTTTCTCTCCTTGTATACCCCGGACGTGAGTGTTCGGCCGGGTCATTCACACAGTCATCCTTCTGGTATAACCGTTCCTTGGGTGTCGACGGCTTCTGCAGACACGGAGCTGGTGGCAGTCAGGAGACATAATGCTTCAAGTCATTGCTACGTGTTCGCCGTTGTCGGTTAGCTGGCAGGTGGTGGCACGCAGCGTCTGTACGATTGCGGGCGGATCTTGTGCGGCGGGAAGTCAGGGGTCGAGCAGCACGAGGGATGGAGCAGTACGAGGGATGGAGGAGTCTACTACTGCGAGAGTCGTCGGGGTGCAGGACGTGCGCTGGGCCAGTGTTTCTGCGCATGGCTGCGGTGCTTGGGCGAGGCGGGGACGTGGTGAGGCCGTGCAACATGAGCAGCGATCAGCCGGATGCAATCTCCGCAAAGACGGTGGAGCGAGCTTGGGACGATGCGATGGGTGATGCGATGGAGCGGCGGCCTTGGTGGTCGTGGTCGATGTGGATGTGGATGTCGATGGACGGATGGCGGTGATGATGGTGGTGGTGGCGGGCGGGCGTGGGCTACAGAGGCACGTACGGTCAAAGATGGAGGCGAGGGCTGCTGACTGACTCTCAAGAGCCTCATCGAGTGTGGGGGAGCCGGGATTGCATGGGCCCGGGTAGGCATGTATCGTCAGGGCTTTTGGACCAGGAACGGTAGGCATGTATCGTCAGGGCTTTTGACCAGGAACGGTAGGCATGTATCGTCAGGGCTCTTGGACCAGGAACGGCTGGAACGGCTGGAACGGCTGGAACGGCGGGAAGGGCGCCAACAAGTCACGTTAACGTCAAGTTGACGGGGTTACAGTAGATTACCATTAGTCAAGCACGACTCACGGCTCACGACTCACGCCAAGCGCCCGCGATCAATGACGACAGACGGCTGGATGGGAAGGGGCAAGATGAGATTCCAAATCCGGCGGCTGCGCTGTTGATGTTTGTTTACAGGGCTGCCCAAGTCGGATGCTGCGATGGAGCCTGGAGCCTGGAGCGTGGCGGCGGGAGGCTGAGGGCGATGGGACGTCTGGGGAAGGCGCGGCCGGATGCCCAAGGGCCCATTCAGTGTTAGTCGACTTATCGTGACTTCTGACTTCGGACTTCTGACTGAGGAAGCTTCGTCTTGTTGACCGGCGCTGGGCATCTATCTTTCCACCTCATTACTCATCATCTTCCCTGCCCACCGCCCAACTACCTGCGTCCCTGGTAAGTTACTTGCCCTGCCGGTAAATTGGCAGCAGCAGCCCCAGTGCTCGTCTTAGTCACCACTCCTGGCCTGACTGATGGCTGACTACCTTGCCATATGCCTCATCATCTACACTGCAGCTGCTCCATTGTGCAGCCCAGCCTGCCGTCCAACTATATATATACCGAACCCCCCGCCGTCCCTCCCCCATCCCCACCACCTGAGCTCTGCCCTTTTCCTCCTCACAAGTCGTCAGCATGTACACGAGCACCATTGCAGCCGTCTGCGCCACGGTCGTCGCCGCCATGGGCTCAATGGTGTCGGCCCAGTCCGACTATGACTCCGGCAGCACCCAGCCCATCCCCGCGGGCAAGACCTGTCTGAACCAGACTGTCCCCGTGACCATCTCATCCCGGAATGCCGTCTTCGATGTCGATATCCCCCACAACAACCTCGACGTCGTGACCTTTACCCTGAACTCGACGCGCCAGAGCTTCAACTTCACGGGCGACGTCCTGACCGGCTACAACACCGTGTCGGGAACCTACAACATGAGCACCAAGTTCTGCTACGACGCCAACATGAAGAACCAGAACCCGACGCTGCAGATCCTGACCCATGGCATTGGCTTCGACAAGGCGTGAGCACCCTCTGCCATCCTGCACTTCGTCCGAGTACATTGCACTGACATCTGTGGCAGCTACTGGGATCTGCCGTACAACGCCTACAACTACAGCTACATCAACTCGGCCCTTAGCGCCGGCTACGTGACGCTCAGCTACGACCGTCTCGGCATCGGCAACTCGTCGCACGGCGAGCCCCTCAACGAGATCCAATCCTTCCTCGAGATCCAAGCGCTGCGCGCCCTCACCACCATGCTCCGCGAAGGCAACTTCCCCAACGTCCCCAAGACGTACCCGGAAATCGTGCACGTCGGTCATTCGTTCGGCTCCGCCCAAACCTACCAATTCGCCAGCCTGTACCCCAACGAGACCCAAGCCATCGTCCTCACCGGCTTCTCCATGAACGAATCCTTCTTCCCCGTCTTCGGCGGCGGCGCCAACTTCGTGCTGGCGAGCCAAAACGCGCCGCTCAGGTTCGGCAACGTCCCTGTCGCCGCGCTCGAGCAGTACATCGAGCTGTCTCCCTTCTTCGACTACATCCAGCCCATCGATCTGGAGTCATTGCCGGCGTCGCAGAACCTCCCAGATGGCTACCTCATCCCGAGCGACGTGGAGGCCAACCTATTCCTATACTTCTACCCAAAGAACTTCGACAACGGCTTGCTATTCAGCAACGAAAAGACAAAGCAACCAGTCACGCTGGGCGAGCTCTTGACGTTAGGCAGCCTAGCCCCGAAGAACAGTTACGCGGGGCCCGTGTTGGTCATCACCGGCTGTAAGTTTTGTCCCACCGCCCGCGCTGCGGTTCCACCACCTCACATGACCCGCACTAACCCCCTCCACAGCAAACGACCTCCCCTACTGCGGCGGCGACTGCCTCGCCACCGGCGGCGCCCTGGCTTCCATCCCCGCCGGCATGTCAACCAACTTCCCCAACGTCGCGCCAGACAACTTCACCGCCTACATCCAACCCGCCACCGGCCACGGCATCAACGCGCACTACAACAGCACGGGCGCGTACCGCGTCATCAACAACTATCTGGCTGGGAAGGGGTTAGTGTCGAAGTAGAAGTAGCGGTCCGCACTGTAGTAACGCTTTATCATGTAATGTTGGATAGGTAACGTAACGGGGCCGGTCAGATCAACCAGTACTTAATGTAATCATGTATACGAAATAATCAAATATTCCACACCCATCCTACTATCCCCTCCATAGTATCCAACCTCCCCTACTACGGCGGCCACTACCTCGCTACCGGCACCGCCCTAGTATCTATCCCCGCCGCCGTGTTAACTAACTCCGCTAAAGTCGCTCTAGATGACTTCTCCGCTTACTTTATATCTTACCCGCTACCGGGCACGGTCTTAACGCCCGTATAATAGCATAGGCGCGTACCGCGTCATCAACGACTATCTAGCTGCGAAGGGGTTAGTGTCGAAGTAGAAGTAGCGGTTCGCACTGTAGTAACGCTTAATTATATAATGTTAGATAGGTAACGTAACGGGGCCGGTTAGATTAACTAGTACTTAATGTAATTATGTACACGAAATAATTAAATATTCCATACCTATCCTACTATCCCCTCTATAGTATCTAACCTCCCCTACTACAGTAGCGACTACCTTGCCGCTATAGTAACTAACTTCCCGAACGTCGCCCTAAATACCTTCTCCGCTTACTTTACATCTAACCCGCTACCGGCTACGGTCTTAACGCCTATACAATAGTATAGGCGCGTACTACGTTATTAACGACTATCTGGCTGCGAAGGGGTTAGTGTCGAAGGAGTTAGCGGTTCGCACGGTAGTAAAGTATATCGTGGAGTGTTAGAGGGGTAAGGGAGTAGTTAGAGCTAATAGTAACATAATCTTAGTATAGGGAATTAAATACTACGACGACTCGTTTTACCGAGACTAAGCGGTGGGTGGAGAAGGGACAAGTACTATCGGCTACTATGAAGAGTATGAAAGGTGGATGGAGTTGTATAGGGTATAGGGTATAGGGTATACATAAAACGGTTCGAGTACCTAGCGCTATCCCGCTTCTTCCTGGACGCGATGGTGACGATGTTGTTTGTGCGGGTTTGGTTCTCGGTTAGGTGGGTTCGGTTTCTGTACTTTACTCGGCTCGGTTCCGGCGGGCGCTTTGTTGGCGGTTCGGTCCGGTTGCTTCGCGCTTTTCTGTTGGATGGGGGTGGTGCGTGTGGGTGGGATGGATGGATGGATGGATGGATGGATGTGGTGGGTGTGGATGTGTTTAATTGTTCGTTTGCCGGGAGATGAATGGAGGCGAGGTGGCGGGGGATGGGGGATGTGGGACTGGATGGGTGCGGGAGGGAGGGTGCTTGAGTTTGTTGGAGGATGGAAGTGGAAGATGGAGGAGTGGAGTTGGGGGGTTTGATGGTGCGGTATGATGGGAGAGAGTACGGGGCTTCGGGGGGTTGTAGGGGATGTGGACGGTGTGGGAGGTGGAGTTGTGGATGGTGTGGTGGTTGTATACGTTGATTGTGTGCTGGAGTGGGTTGATCAGGGAGGGGTGTTCGGTGTGGTGTTTGGTGTTTGGGTGGTATGACGGCGAAGAAGGAGGAGGAGGCTGAGGACGTTGAGTTGGGTTGAGGAGTGGTTACTTGATCATCGATATCAAGGAGTATTTCCGTTGTGGTTCTGCGAGGGAGTGGTGGCGTGAGGGGTCTATGGCACTTGGGATGGTAACTTAGTCCCGCGTCACGTATTCAGACGGCAGGTACGACGATCAGCAGAGGCAGCACTTTGTGCTTGAACCACCGACCGTATTGAGGACGTCGTTTCTACTGGCTGGTGGGCGTAGTCACATTTATGGGGATTGGAACAAGCGAGAAAACGCCGCTGGGGAACAGGAGGAGGATGGTGCGGGTGTAGATGAAGTATGCTGGATTACTCACTGGGTAACTTACATGTCTCGCGAGGATGACGAAAACATAGGACTGGAGACTTGGGGATTTGATGGCCGGAGGTGAGCTGATGGTGGGACTTTTGCTCGTGCGTGCATCGATCGTAATCGCGAGTCGGGTACACCAGTTCTGTGATCGCACACTTCAAGGGGAAAGATGGCAGAGAAATGGAATCGTGAACATGACCGAAAAATTGTATGGAATCTACACCATGTACACTGCAATACCCCAGAGGGCACTACTGTGCCTGTCCTGGGAGACCAAGATATAATTGCTTACACCACTCGATCCTCTCTCGCTAAAGCGGTTTTCCCGTGGCGTTTTCATCACTTCTGTAGACGTGGAGATTTACGAAAGGAAAAGTGACTGTGACAATGGATATCCGACGTCCTTTTCAGTCATCAGGATAGGAGTATTATTTGTAGAAAATAGTTTCCATGTCGTCAAAGCCGCCTCAGCGAGAGGGAATCGAAACTTATTAATGTTCCTGATCGATTACAAGAAGTTCTGAATACTTATCACGGAGTCCATGAGAAGGAACGAGTGATAGCAAAGCTTTTCGATGTCTTCGGATTGAAACAATGGTAATTCTGATCCATGCGTCGAGAATGAGCGCCAGCTGAGTGTATTCCTCTTCTTGTTCTTCACACCTCAAGAGGATGACGATTTCCCTAGAACTGTACGACAAGGTTAACGCCAACACCCCAAACACCAAAGCCCTCATCCACACTCCACAAACCCCCTACAACAAACCCGCCACCACATTCCCCACCACCCCCTTCACCGGATTCAACCCTCTGAACGCCAGCCCCAACGTCTGCGCCGTAACCAACAACCCCTCTGGCAACATCTCCCCCGTCACCCCATTCAACCGCCCCGCCATATCCGACAAACTCAAAAGATCAGTCTGCCTGGCCGTCGGCCGCCACCCCTCGTTGTACGGCAGTCGCTCCTGTTCGAAGAACACCTTAACCCACTCCACCGGCGCCACCCCCGTCACCGGATCCCCCAACACGCTCAGATACAGCGCCGTCTCCCCGTAACTGGTGATGAACTGCTGGGCCGTGTACGTGAAGGCCGGGTCGCGGGCTTTCTCGGTCAGCACGCGGTTGTAGCGGGCGTGGGCGGCGAGGGGGATCGAGGTGGTGTTTGTGGAGGAGAAGTAGGCGAGCACGGTGGAGAAGATGGTGGCGTTGAAGGAGTGGTTGTCGCCGAAGTAGGCGTCGGCGCGGCTGAGGCTGGCGTCGTGTTCGATGGGGAAGTTGTGCGAGTCGAGGTTGTTGAGGTCGAAGGAGGGGGAGAGGAGGGTGGGGGAGGAGAGGAGGCCTGCTGCGCCGACTGTGTGGGTAGGGCGATGTTAATCATGGTGCTCGAATAACGTTTGAACTGCATGCATGCTCTCGTCCCGTGTTCCCCAACTCTTTTTGATGCTCCACCAAGAAAGCAATACACACTCATTCCCAACCCATCAACTTCTCAATTGCTCTCTCAATTCTCTTTCCCCTCATACCCAAAACCCAGAAGTAGAAAAAAAGAAGATGAACGTACTAGCTGCCGCAAAATCCGCATCCACATTCATCCCATTATGCAACGCGTCTACCAAAATCGGCACCGTCATGCCCCTCCCATTCCTCGGCAGGATACCATGATTGGCCAGACTATTGAGTCCCGGACACGGCGAGCGCACGTCATTTGGGCCGGGGGCTTGCCATTTTGAGAAGTCGACTGCGGCGGTGGCGGTGGTTGTGAGCAGGGTGAAGACGGAAAGGGTTAGGAGGGAGGTGATGGTGGTTGAGAGGGTCATTGTTGCGGGTTGTTGTGAAAGTCAAAGAAGATTAGGAAGGGTTTTAGGAGAAGTGAGCGGCAGGCAAAACGCAGCTTTAGCACTATCGCCGGGCAGGAGAGCTGAAGAGAAGATAGACAGTACCAGCGGTAAGTAGCAATGGTGGAGAAAACTGCACCACCACCACCACCACCACCACCACTCCTCCAACCAGCCTCGACACTTGCATCACAAGGCCTCGATCCCCTCCGTCCACCCACCCACCCATCCATCCATCCATCACACCCACACTCACCCAACCTCAACCACAAAGCTGTCCAAATCTCCGCACCCAAAACAATGACAGCAAGATGCCTCGGTCGTTCGTCGTGAACTTGGGATCGTCACCGGGTCTAGCAGCGTCCAGCCCTGTTAGCCTTCCACTGTCTTGGTCGGGCAGCTGGAATAAGCGGCTCGATGATTGGATGGTGCTGGAATAGAGCTGAATGACCGGCGCGGGTCTAGTGACGCCACGGCATCGTTGATGGCGCCGCCAGCAACTGGAGAGCGATGCCGAGTTTGGTACGGATGGGGCTCGGTCGAAGAAAATCAACTAACTCTTTGTACTTCCATCATCCCTGCCTTCCGTCCTAATCATCCATCCGCCTCTGCAGTCATCACCAAAGACCAGGGACCCAGAATGTGGAGCGACCTTGGTCCTCAAAGAAGAACCCCCCGATACAGTTACATCAGGGGAACTCGAACACCCACCAACGCCAGACATAAACTTTCCTGGTATCATTTCCATCCCTGTGTTCCGCGAAGCACCTTGGCCCCTCCACGTTTCTTTGTGTTTTGGACCACCACATGGAAGACTCGCTTGCCCAAAAGATCGGGCTACGATCAAATCAAGGCAGTGTAAAAAAGCAAGTCCAGGAGAAGGCAGCTGAGAACCGCCAAGCAACATCCAACAACGCCATCGTCATCAATCGTCTCAGTTCCGTATGTTTTGCTAGTCTCGCTCACTCTACATCATAGAGCCCCTTGGTGGAGTGCTTCCACCCATGAAGACACTAGGGCTACCGAGAAAGGCGGGATTCAGAGGCTGTGACGATGAAGGTTGGTTTTGTTGGTTGTTGCTGCCCTGCTGCGGCTGTTGAGCGCCGAAGTTGTTGGCGTCCGGCATCGCGTCCGACACACCCATGGGCCACATCTGGTTCGAACCATCCACTGTACCGTTCTGCACGAACGAATCCCATGCTTCCTATTAAGATGTCAGCAATGCAAAACACGACCATGCCTATTACGGATTCACTCACCCAGTCAATGCTCGAAGATGGCATCTCCATGCCCTGGAAGCCGATGTTTGACGCGCTGAACAGCTGGGAGAAGGGACTCGGCGCGGACGCAGGTCCAGAAGCCTCGGCGTTAGAGGTTGGTCCCGCGTACTGCGGCGTCAGGCCCGTTCCCTGCGAGACAGGCGGAAGCGGATCGTTCAGTATGTTGCCCATCGAGGCTGGGTAAGCGGGTCGACTATCAAACATGCTCGCAGTGTTTGGAGTCAGAGCACCCGTACTCAGCATTCCCAGAGTCATGGCTGCTGAGTGCTCCGGAGCGACGTTCGCATCCTCAATGGTCGCGGTAGCTGGATAGGCAGCCGCAGCAGCAGCAAAGTTGTGTTGTGCCTGCCTGAGGTTCTGCTGCGACTTGAGCTTGTTGAGCATGACACTGAGTGTCACATGCGCTTTGTATGCCTCCATGGAGCCATCCCTTAAACTCTCCCAAATGACAATGGCGCGTTCTAATGCCTGCATCATTTCATCACGTCGGTCATGGGGCCATGCGTACACTTCACTCGGGGGTGAACGGCCCAGACGCTCGGCTTCATCTGTGTGATGCAGGTCCAAGGCCACGACCATCGATGCGAGAAGGAAGTCGTTGGCAGTCAGTGATGTGATGAACCACTTGACAGATCTCAAACGTCCGCCTTGCTGCATCTCATTGTACACTGATGCCTGGTGCCGCATCATCGCCATGGACGCGTCTATGCATGTACGGCGAGAATACGCGTATCTGGTGTTTTCGCGCGAAGGTCCGAGGAATCTTCTATGCAAAACACACAGACTCTTGAGATAGAGAAGTTCCAGGCTGAAGCGTTGCATAATGAGCGTGGCCGGATCTCGTGCCGATTCTTCGATTGAGCGCAGCTGTAGATGAGGTGGAGTCGTTGCGTGCAGCTCACGCAAACATTGATCAAGCTTCGTGATGCCATCATAAGACGTACAGCTAAGCACTTGGGAATCTTCGACCACCTTTGCAAACGCATAGACGAGTCGAGCCTTGGTGATCATGTACGAACACGGTGTTGCTTCGGTGCATGGTCTTGACGGCGGTAGCAACTTCATCTCCTCATACAACTCGTCGTCGTAGAGGTTCCTGGGTAGCTCGGTGTTCGTATCATTCGACCTGATCATCGGAGGCTGTCCGTTCTGTTGCGAGAATAGGAGATCCATCTGGCGAACAACAAGCCACACACGGCGGCGCATCTCGCCCTGGAATGGCGACAATGCCCGGTACGGACCCGAGTCCCGATGGTAGCCCATGCGCATTGCCAATCGTACAATGATCGACCAGCTGACTAGGACACCCAACTCAGTGTCCTTACTCCGAGCATATTCAGCTTGCACATGCAGTATGAGAGTTTCCAGCATATGCGCCACTGGCTGTGAGATGTCGGCTTTCAGTATGCATTGGGCAGTCCTGAGCCTGTAATCGCTGGACATTTCCCAGGTTCTTCCGCGAAGCTCGGGAGGCTCGTCCCCACAGCGCTGATAAGATTGCAATGCGATACACATCATAGCGAAAGCCATGCCAACCCATATGATAGGCGATTCATCTGGCATCAGCCAGTGTTGGTCATACTGCTTCTGGAATGTGGGGCCATGTATGATGTGAAAAGCCGGGTCGTACACATTGAAGTATCGTGTGATGAGAAGGTCGGCCGTTCCCTTTGGTGGAAATGCTGCCATCAACTCAGCTCTATCTGCTGGTTGGACTGCTCCAAAAAGGAAAGCGGTGCCTGGTCTGATATCGTCGGAGTAGTTGGCCTGATGCTTGCGAAGCTGGTCCTCATATTGCTGTTTGTGATCTCTGAAATATGTCTTGACCTCGGCGATCTGGTTCCCATATCAGCTGTTGTCAATGATGGGAATATCGGTCAAACCTACCTCTCCTAATATGGCATACCAGTGAGCCTCAGAAGCGAATATGGATTTGTTGTTGTCCACTTTCATGACACCAATCGACTTAGCAACCTGATCAACATCACTGTCGTCGTGCTCTCCTTCATGTTCTTCTTTGATTGGTTCAGGACCATCAACGTCTAAAGGTGCATCCATGGAGCTGCCACTGATGCTTCCGTGATTTGAGGGATTGGGTCCATTCATACCAGCAATAGCGGCGGCTGCTGCAGTCGGACCCGCCGATTGTGATCCATTGGTCATCAACGAAAGCACTAGGCCTTCAAGACGATCAATACGGTTTTGCATGTCGTCAGGAGTGGTCGCGGTCGCAGAGCTCGATGAACTCTTCTTGCGACTGCCAGGAGAGGCATACGTGCATGAAGAGTTGTCACCCCGTTTAGTGCAGTTATCACACGGATGACCGCGGTTGCATTTGAGCCTGGTGTGTATATCAGACACTATGCAGATAGCAATTACATGATGTAGGTCTGGATGGGGACTTTGGACTCACTTTCGGTGCCTGCAAGGCCCACATGACAGTGGAACCCTGTTCCTCTTCCGAACGACACGGAACTGGGCGTCTGGCGATTGTCCATTGGCCGAAGAGCCCGCAGAAGGCGGAGTTGGTGTCATCTCTTCGTTGCTGAGGTATTGCTGTCACGGAGTTTTCGGGGTTTAGAAGGTCAAAGTCCGGTCGAGGCAGAAGCTTTGACAAGTGTTGAGGCTGGAATTCCGCCTGTCTAGGAATGTCGAAACGACTATGGAGAAGCGCGCAATTGACAGCAGCTGTTGACAGTCCAGCTGGTTTTACGCGCCGAATCCTGCTCTCCGTCTGTCCACAGTGATCAGGTCCAAATTGGGCTCAATGTTCAGATCGCAAAGATCTAGCTCAGCGGTACCTTTGTCGCGGAGATAATTCTGATTCGGAGATGGCTTAATTCCACCCCGAAGCCAACCGTCGCGAGTCCTGAGCGGATGATACAAGTTCAGGTAGGTTGGCAGTCTCCGCTCTGACCTCAGATTGTCCGTTATTCGCGTCGCAATTCGCTCTGCTTCGATGTAGCCGCGATTTTTTGGTTTGCACGTCCGAGGCTTCGTGTTGAACCCGCTCGAGGGAGAAGTGCCAGCTGTCGCAACTTTCAAGCGACCTATATGAACTTCTGCAAAGCTGGAGCCGATTCACCAGGTGTCCCGAAGTCGTCGGTCGAAGGAAGCGTTAACGCCGTTGTATCTCCAGAGTCGGGTGGAGGCAGACGAAGACGTGATGGTCGTGTGGAAGAAGAATATCCTGGAGGAAGAGGCTGTAAGCAATTGCCCCTCTGGGTTATAAGTCTCTCAAGGACGTCGTCTTTGAACGCTGCGCGTGAACCAGTTTTCAGGTTTCGCGCCGGACAGAGCTCCCCGCTTTTCACGAACTCACCTCTTACTTCGCCAGCGACAGGGACCAGCAGTATCTCTGAGAGTCGGCGATCTGATAGAGGTGGACAGGCGCGCGCGACGTGCTGCGGAAGGTCGAGGTTGGCGACGGTGGTGGTGGGGTTGTTCGTCGCGGGTTGTGGATGATCAGTCTACCTCCGTATCTTTGAGGCACACGGCAGGGCCGCCAAGACCCTTTAGGTTTGGACACCCCTACTTGACCCTTCCATCGCTCTTCACTCCTCTCGCGGTCAGCGCAGATGTGACTCATGACTGGACTGCGCATACAGCTGGGCATTGAGGGCCCACGAGCTTATGCTTCCCTGCTAACCTCCAGCTTAAGTCCTATCTCCGTCGATACTGTACTGTACACAACGTTATTTCGAACCGCTTCTTCTACTCCGAAATCCCAGCAACAAAGACCTCGCAACCCGCCGCAGGCAGCCGTCACGACTCGATGCGAGCCGCCATCACTCTTTGAAGGCACATGACCGACAAGGTGCCTACTCCAAGTGGTATGGGTTGGCTTGACATGCCATGTCAAACATCGACCTGGCGTGTAAACATTGACACCTCGGATGCAGTGCAGTCTTCATTGGTCATTGAGACCCTTTTGCGCTGTTCGAGGACACGTAACTTATGGGTTTCCATTGCAGCTACTCCTCCAGCGTTGGTGTTGATCTGACGATATATCGAGTCGAGTCGCAGCCACAAACTTCAACTCCGCAAGGAATTAACGCCAACACGTCAAGCGCCAGCCAACCGTCGCACGTTCAGCATGTGATATTGTCCGAATATTACGCCGAGACATCAACTTCAGCTACACCGCTCCACGGTACCATTTCTTTCTTCACGTCGTCCCATCGGAAAGGCTGACCATTGCCGACATTGTATTGGTAATAATTCTCTGTCCCTCCTCTCACCATAGCCTTCCTGAATGTAATGTTGATCCGACCTCTCTCGCTCTCCCCGCCCTTTCGCTTCGGAATGCTATGCAGCCAATTTGACTGCGTTGGACCGCGCATGAGAATCATGTCCCCTGATGCCAGCGGCAGTTTCAGAGGTTTCGCCTCTGGTGGCGGAGGCTCCGTCGACGATGGAGGCACGGGCTTATGCTTCATGAGAAAGTCTCGTCTAGCGCCAAGAGAAAAGGAGGCGATGGCAGGATTCCCTCCAAGAAATCTCTCGTCGTCGCTGTGGTAAGATATGCTATCAGATCCATTCGCGTAATAATTGACAAGACAGAAGTTGTAAGTCTCGTTGGTGGAGGCCTCGGTGATGGTGCGAAGATAATCCAAACATCCTGGCAAGGGCCGGGGAGTGCACTTGTAACGATCTTTCGGTATCGGCTTTTTTGTTGATTTATCTAGAAGAGAGCCGTCCTCGCTGAATATTGAGGTTTCGTCGACGCCAAAAACAGTGGTATATCTCGGTGTGTTTATTTGCGTTTCCACAGGACCGCGCTTGATCTTGTACTGGACACGGTAGAAAAACAGTTCCTGTCGCAGGAATTCGAAAAGAGCTCTTTCGATATCTTTCACGACATACGGTTGGAAATACAGAAGATCCAAATCTGGCTGGTCATTGATCTCTTTGCCATCTGTTGCCGGGCAGAAGCCCAAAGCATCCTTGATGCTGTCTGGTAGCTGCGGCACCGGGTACGGATATGTCTTATGTTTTGAGGCGTTCTCTTCCGAAACCTTGACGCGTTGCTTTTTGGACTCGGTGGGCTTGAAGAAAGCGTCCAGAGGCTTTCTTTTCGACATTCTCCGAGACAGAAGGGGTTCTAGATGATGGGAGAGCTTGAAAATACGATTGGGGGTCTGCAAAGGGACGATTCGAGGACTGAAGCAATGCATATGAAAGAACAAGAGGTCGATGATATCGCGTCTCGCGTCGCGTCTGATAAAAGCGATGACGTACGTCAAGGCGTGCCCTAGTTAAGTTAGCGTTAAAGGGTCCGGGAGCAACACCTCGACCGAGGTAGACCACCTTCAGTACTTCCTGGATCAATTGACGAGCCGCTCATGATTATACAGCAATTCACCTTCGGATACCGATCTCATGCACGATCTGAAGCTCGTGTGGAGCGCTGACTAGTTTTGGGATGCGCGACCATTGACGCCACGAGCAGCATGGTCGGAGCCAATGCGAGACTGTCGAAGTCGCCATGTGTTACCACCCAAATGAGTTCCGCATACCAGATACCCTGAATTAGCCCCTTAGGCCTGCTGATATCTTCTGAGAAGTCCACTGTTTGAGGCGTATGCAGTTTTCAGTCACACGAAGGCCGCCACAGGGATGCCAAAGCTCAAGACATGCCAGGTAAAAGGGATAATAACGTTAGCTGTGATCCCGCGCTTGGTAGCTTCCCGAATAGAGGCTCTGGAAGTTCACTCTTCCCACCTTTTTCCATCTTCACTATCACATCAACGCTTTTTAGTTGGTCTTGTTATGTCGTGCACTCAATGCAGCTCTACGACCTCCTTCCCCGTCAAGATTGCGGACAAGGCACTCTCTACTACGTCTGTAGCAGCAATGGCTTCCAAGGCTGTTGTACGGTCGATCCCTGTTCTTTGCCCGATTGTCCGGTCGCCGAGGCCCCAGACTCAGAACCCGCCTCATATGTGACCGATACCTCTTCACTACCTACCTCAACAGCCAGCATCAATCCAGACAACTCGGATCCGGATACGACATATTTCAACTTCCCAACCTCCACTAGTTATGGTTATGGTGTATCATATCCGACAATAACTTCAACTGCTTGCGATTTACTCTCTTGCCCACCCGAAAGCACTTATGCTCCCCTGCCAGGCCAGTCGAAAACAGCAGATTCTTCGAACTCGCACAAAGGAGCTATCATCGGTGCTGTCTCAGCCGGTCTTGTCGTCCTCATCATCTCAATCTTCATCCTGTGGAAGTGGCGACAGCATAAGCGGAACATTGTCGACAAGAGGCATCGCCATCAAACCAACACCTTTCCATATTCAGAGGATCCGAGAGACCCCGATAAAGACCCTGATCCCCGCGAAGCTGCTACTCCAATGGAAGGTAAGCTTATTGTATCTTCCCGTGAAATACTTCAAACACTAACACGATCAGGCTTTCTGTTGTCCCTTACCCACTCCACAGATCCTGAGAAAAGCGTGGAGCCCGAAATCCACTGGGAATCACAAATACCCAGTCAAGTTACTGCACAAGGAGAACAGCATATCCCGAAGACCAATTCCATCTACAGCAATGTATCCAATATCCAGTCAACTCATTCGAGAAATTACACACTCTACCGGAGCAGGATCCCCGGTGACAAGAATTTTCCTCTGCCAGTCGAGTTATCAGGAGACGATTATTCTAAGACACAAGACTTGATTCGAAGTCCAGCTGCTGCAGGTTTCGGAAATAGTCCTGGTCCTACCACACGCTCGGATGGAAGGGGAAGAGAGGATACTCCCACAGTGTCTTCACGTGGGGCTTGGACTGAAATCTACGAGCTTAGCGCTGAACAAGGACCGGCAAATGAATACGCTGCGTCGGCGAGCAGATAAACACCACATCGATCACATCTCTCCATCGGTTTGTAAAGACTTCCATTCTTGTCCGTTTCATTTAAGCATACAAATTCAGTTTGATGTACCTCGTAGCCATTCTGATTCATTCTCCATTTCCAATTGCTCGGGTGACTTCATTATTAATTCTTGGCGCGGAGATATCTGGAGTTTGAGACTCAAAATGCTATGCTGCATCTACTTTTACAAGATACCAAAGCTATTCCGTATTTATCTTCATATCCTCCGGCTTGATCTCTGCCTCTTCTTTTGCCTTGTCGCTCACCGGTCCTTTCTTGAGAACTTCTTTCATAACGTCCTCTAACCCCGACAATGCCCCCTCGGATATCTGATAATGGACCACAATCCTACTTCCGTAGCTTCGAATGCCCTTTTCTTGGGCTCGCACGATGAAGTCGTCCGTGTCCACGCCGGCGGCTTCTAGGTCGGGCCATACCATGTTCGTCTCCACTGGCATAGTCAACTTACCTCCTAGTTTGACCCAAGTATCGGCTATCCTCTTCGCGTCCTGGTGCGTCTTCTGCAGTAAGCCGCCCAAGTAAGTCTCTTCAACCGCTGTCCTCGCAGCCGACGATATGACCCCGGCCGCTCTAATACCACCGCCTATACTCTTCCGTATCCACCGGCAGCGTTTGATGAACGCCTCAGTTCCCACAATGATACTTCCCATGGGCGCACCGAGCCCCTTGCTAAAGCACAACTGCACGCTATCAAAACACTCACAAAACTCCTTCAACTCGCCCTTCCCCGCCGCCACCGCCTCCCACAACCTCGCTCCATCCAGATGCATCAAAATCCCCTTCTCCCTCGCCCACTCCGAAATTTTCCTACACTCCTCCAACGGCATCACCGTCCCTCCCAGCGTATTCTCCAGACTGATCAACCGCGTTGGACACGCATGGATATCATCGCTAATCTTCGCGTTCCGCTTCACATCCTCGAGTGTCAGATGCGCTCCGTTCTTCGGCACAACGCCCTTCACCATAGCGCCGCACAGGCTCGCCACACCACCAGCCTCCCACTCCAGTATATGCGCCCGGTAATCGCAAAGCACCTGATGAGGCGGAGCGCCCAGATGCGCGCGAATAGCTACTTGATTCCCCATCGTGCCGCTCATGACCAGCAGCGAAGCCTGCTTGCCCGTCAAGTCGGCGATGAATTGCTGAAACGAGTTCGTGCACGGGTCTTCTTGGAAGACGTCGTCGAGGAGCGTGGTCGAGGCAATGGCTGTCAGCATCGAGGCTGTGGGAGTGGTGACGGTGTCGCTGCGGAAGTCGGAGGCGGCGGGGCCCGGCGTCGCCCAATTATTGACAGAGGTGTTGGTGCCAGAGGAAAGGTGCTGGGCCGTGGCTTCGATGTGGCGGGATGAGCCTACAGGGTAGGCGTTTGAGGTGGACATTGTGCGGGAATGGGAGAGGTGAGGAGACGGTGGTGAGCTTGGATGTACGAGTAGAGAGCGGCTGATCGCGCGCAAGTATGGGTGACGGAGGGTCAATGAGCGGCGGAGAGGGGAGAGATACATGTACGAGGTGGGAGAGCGGAGACTCTAGAGCTGGGCGATACGATGGGGTACATGGTATTGCCTGGTTCGTGTAGAGTGGGCTGCGGAGGGCTTATCGCTTAGCTCCTTAACTCCGTAGTTTCCTCTTTTGGCCTAGCTGCACGCCCTTTGAGCATGATCACGAAGTCCAGTAAAGCTGAGTCTCCAATGATGGGACTGTTGCGAAGATGTGAATCGCATTGATAGGCCTAGTCGTTCGGTTGGTCTGGTAAAACCCAAGAATCTTGAAAATTTCGTCATTCAATACTCTTGAATGGTTTAAAATTCATCCCACAAGGTATTTGAACTTTATATTTACATTTGTTGTCATTCGTTGCTGAGCTCAACTCTCGTAATGACTATGAAACGCTCGTTGTACGCTACAAAGAAGACATTTTTGTTCTCCAACTTCCACATCAATTTAATACGACCCATCAGCCTTCAACTGAGAATAACCTGGAAATTGCTGAAATGACGAAGTGTCGAAAGTAATGGAAGGTCCGCAAGTCAGCTGACTGGTGGCCTGACCCAATATATTGTCCAACACACTTTGTGCTTGACCAACATTGGAATACAAGCCCTTGAGAAGATCAGGCTCACCCTGTGCTGCGAATTGGAGGATGAAGCACATGAGATTGTCGCCTTCAAGCAGGCTTTGTGCGTTCAACGCGCCACTGGTGAGATGTTCAATATCTACACCAGTGAAGCTGTTGACAGTGCCAGTGTTTCCACCAACGGTCGCAAACTTGGGGTATTGCAGGAGTTCAGTGACACCGTCGACACCAAGGAAGGGAATTGTGTACTCGTCACCGACGGCGCGTCTGTAAAAGTTCTCAGGGATTCGTTCAGTACCCGGGTTGACCTGCAAGTTGTCGCCGTCACCGGTAACGCCGAAGAAAGATTTGAGTACTTCTTTGTTCAGTACGCCTTCAGGGTTCTCCGCGGACTTGTTGCCAAACATCCGGTAGATGAAGAAGTGGGCTGCTGCAGAAACACCAACTCCTGTGAATGGACCGTAAAAGAAGTAAGGGTTGGTCGCGATCGAATTATCGAAGCGGTTGGAGTGATGGTTGATCAAAACTCCTAGATCATAGTTGGGGTTCTCGGCACCCTCTTGCAAGTCGTATAACGCCTTGAAGTTTTCAAGTTGGAGTTTGTAGTCGTTGCCGTATTTGTAGAGATCCCCACGACCCTTCAACGTGTAAGCATGAGGTTACGCACGAGCCGAGTCAGAATATACTTACAGGGCTGGCATCTCCTTCGTACTTATTGTGCGAAAATGAAATCCCCATAGGCGCACTCAGAAGCCCAAGAGGTAAACTCCCAAGTACATTTCCGAGACCAGCTGAAGGAGGGCCGCCGATCGACCATGATGTGAGGTCGCCGGAAAAGACAGCGCCCAGTACTGATAGGAGGGCGGCAAGGTCTGCACCCATGCCATATGCTGCAGTGGCACCGTTGACGAAGTCTGTGACCGAACCGTAGCCGTTGCGGGGAACGTAGCCATGATTTGCCATGGCATTCAAGCCAGGACATGGTCCTCGTAAATCTCCGGCCGCGAAGTTTGCAGGCTGATAGGCGTGATCACCTGAAACATCAACGAGTTGTTGCTCGGCATTGAAACCGGGGTTGATGCCGTTAAGACGTTTTGATGGCTGGGAGTTGGCACCGACGGTTCGGGCGACTTGACCCATCACTTCGAAGGGGAAGGCGACGCTGTTGCCGACCATGTAGGCGGCGGCCGCTACTGAAAGGGCCGACTTCATGATGTTGTTGATGTGAGATGTAGTGAAGTGTAGAAGTGCTGGACCAAGAATCACAATCTCGAAAGGAGGATTCGAAAGTGAGGTGGATCTAGTCGACGCCAGTGCAAGTAGCCGGAATACTTATATCCTTCTGATCTCGTAGACTCAGTGGCGCTACTATACTAGTCGGAAACAAGAGAAGGGAGATAAGTGATTTGAGAAGCCATGTGGCAAGGCTCATGGCAGGCTGGGTGACCCCAGAAAGACTCGTTGACCAATAGGAATTCAGCTAAGTTCCCGTCCGCTAGACACTAGAACCGTGACAGCGGCAGTTGACTGTGAACCAAGGGTTCGCGACGAGACTGACATGGGGACAGAAGCCTGCAACCCGAAGCTGTAAGGAAGCCGCTCTGGTCAGCGGCGTTGTCATGCAGCTGGTAGCCGTACGTAGTATGCAACCATTCTCATAGGTTACCCTCGGTTCTCCGCATCTGAATCATGAGAGTTCGATGTTGGAGGCGCTGAGGAAGCCTGAGGCGGAGACGTATGAACGGAGATGTTTGGGTGAAAGTGCGAGCGGTCGACGGGCGGGTTGCTTCGGGCACTGAGCGGACCTGCAGATCAGAAGCGGGACTGGGGTTAGTCCGCTACTCTAACGTTAACTCTAACGCTAAAATAACCTTAACCCGCCACGACTCCTTAGACCACTGGGAAGGACGGTATCACCACCACCTACGTCCTGAGGTGCCGCTTGTGGTGATGCTAGCAGCCCGACGGCGCACGATATTCCTCCTCCCGCTCGATTCGCTTGCAGGACCAGCTCTGGATACGATCAGCAGGCCGTTCTGGCTGCAGCATGAATCGATGGGCGAAACTATCGACCACCCCCCCTCTCGCTACTTGCCCCCCCCCCTAGGAACTTGGGCCACCCTGAGCCACCCTGAGCCATCCTGAGCCACCCTGAGCCACAGCCGTGCCACGGCCGTGCCACGTCATGACATTGATTCGTCGCCAACGGAATGCACTGGCCCCCCCATCAATCTTACCATTCGTTACCAACGAAATACCTTGCTTAGATAATACGCAGACTTTGCTACTGCAGCCAACGTCTCCACGTAGCTACACGTACATACTACTTACGTTACCGCAACACTTCGTCTCCTGCGAAACGTATATCGATATATCTCTACTACAACCAATCGAGATCCTATCCGACTCTGACGAGGAGGTAGTCCTCAATCACCTTCATATCCGCCGCCCTCTCCGACGTATTTTGACGTTGGCTACAGTAGCAAATTTGCGCATTATCTAAGCAACGTGTTTCGTCGGTAACGAATGGTAAGATTGATAGGGGGGCCAGTGCATTCCGTTGGCGACGAATCAATGTCATGACGTGGCACGGCCGTGGCACGGCTGTGGCTCAGGGTGGCTCAGGGTGGCTCAGGGTGGCTCAAGGTGGCCCAAGTTCCTAGGGGGGGGGGGCAAGTAGCGAGAGGGGGGGTGGTCGATAGTTTTTCCCGAATCGATGTCGCGAAGAAGACCCTCGACCTTGCCATCGTCACCGGTAGGGCTACCACGAGGTGGAGGCATTGCACCTGAACGAATGACATGGTACTGGACTCTTCCAAGCTTTCTTGCCTTCCTCTAGCGATGGTCACACACTGCTGTCAGCCACGGAGGAGCCTCGCCCGCACACCTAATCACCCTCATCCTTCCTCGCGCTCACCGGAACCCGCGTTGGCTCAGTGACTCCTGCAGAGGCGGTTCGTGGCATACAGGGTAGGAGCTTGCCGTCGCACTATCCTACCTCTTCCCAAATCCGAAATGGCAACGGCCGAGCGCCGTAGAGCGCGGCGTTCGGCTGCTTACGCAGGCTCAAGGGGCTGATCCTCTCCCATCTCCACAGAGCTATGCCCGCCTCCAAGCGATCCATGCAGAGCGGAGATTTGAGTAGGTCCTTATTTTGGTTTGGTCTTATGAGTTTCATCAGCTGCTTCTCAACAGTTCCTCGTGCCTCTCCCGAGTAGTCCACACACTCTTCTCCATAATGTAGGTCCCTATCGAGCACTTCAGGCTACCAGAACTCATACAGTGGAACAGGGTCAGAATGCGTTACGCGAGTGCTCTTGCATTCGCCACTTTTATCTCCATTGGGAACGCTTCGCCGGTAAAATCACGAGGGCTTGTCGGCAGCCTCCTCAACTCGGACAGCTCGGACCAGTTCACCACATATCAGCTGCCTACGCTTCTTTCCGGTGCCTGCGATGTGACTGATGGACCGGACGGTGCAGAATGGAATCAGGAACTGTTTGCCAATCAACTTGCTCGTATAGACCCACATACGGGTGAAGTCACTGAATACCTCATCCCGTTTACAGCACCTTTGCTGGACAATGTCACCATACCCATGATTCCCGGTGTCACAGGGAAGATACCCCTTGGTTGTGGTCTCGTAACCGGGACGGACGGTCATTTGTACGCCGTCAATGGATTGCGCAACCAGATCGTGCGCATGAATGTGTCGACAAAACACATGGACGTCTTCTCCGCTCCGAACATCTTGGGCAATCTAGAGCCGCTCAACGACCTCACTCCTTACAAAGATGCAATCTTCTTTACACAGACATCCGGCAATCAAATCGGTCGTTTTGACTACGCCACTCAAGAATTCACCAACTACGACGTTCCCACACCGCTGGCCCTACCTCTCGGAATATTTGCGGCTTCTGATGGTGGCATTTGGTTTCTCGAGGCAGGAGCCAACAAAGTCGGCCGTCTTGACCCAGAGACCGGCGATATCATCGAGATTCCTGTCGGCGGGGACCTCGGCGCGCCTTTCACCACTCGTGCCGAGACCGAGGGTCGCTATGTCTGGTTCGCTGCTCTGACCGGGAACTCCCTTGGGAGAATCGACATCTTCACCCACGAGATCAAAGCGTTCCCCGTCGGCGCAGGATCCTTCCCCGTTGAGCTTTGCGCAGACAATGGCAATAACATCTGGTTTACGCATCTTTTGAAGAACCAGATAAGTAGATTAGACCCGAGCACAGGCGAGGTACTTGATGTCGACCTGCCCGATCCGCTTCTGGGTGGAACTCCGCTTACGGTCATCCCGGATATTGCACCGGGTATCTTCTGCGAACCGGGGAACAACGTGTGGACAGCAGAGGCTACTAGGAACATCGTGGTTAAGTACGCCCTCACAGATGATTACACGTAGTCGGATAATTCATTTGGAAGCGGGTACCGAATTGTAACACCACATTGTAAATGCAATATCCGAACGGATCGATTATTGCCCGCACATTGAATACCTTACGTTCCTCCTAGCAAAACACGGTGACTCCTCAGTCTATTGCATTCGCGTTAAGAACGTAGGAATGAAATTTGCTCGATCCCAACATCCCAGCCAAGGGGCCCTAGAGTCCTGTAGCTTCACGAGCTCCCAACAAGGAAGCCGCAAGAAGGTGCGTGGACATTGCCCTGTACTCCACTCATCCATCGCCAAATGACATCATACCAGGTCTTCAGGTCAGCTTGTCGTGGCGTAGCGGCCGTTCATCAAGCGCGGGAACAAAACCACAGGAGTGACCGCGGTCCAATGTTAAACCCGACACAACTACACCTTACCCGAGCTGCCAGGAACAGTCGGTTAACGTTCCATTACCCCAGACTTACCCCAGATTTCTCCGCATTCTGCACCCGATTAACTTCGGGATGCCGGTAGCGCGGGTGGCAGCAAGCGGGTGCGACGAAGCTACGTGTATCCTCAAAAGCTACATGCATCGGACCGCACCCATCACCGGATTTTAATTTCCTTCACTTCTCCAGACCACGAGTTCACGATGCCGGTGGCACGAGTGTCAGTGAGCGGATACGAGGGCTATCTCCAAAGGCTACGCATATCGGACTTCACTTCTCCAGCCCATGACCTCACATGGTGCCTTGCCAGCACTCCCTCCGGAGATACGGTTAAGCCATGCGCCGGAGCAGTTGGCCAATAGCACATTGCAGATTGCCGTCATCTCGAACACTATTGGATTTCAGAACGACCGTCATGCTTTCAGGCCTCACTAACAACCATCGGATTTCCTGACCCCCGCCGCCTCGTCTGCACTTGTTACCCCTCCCGTTTTCATGAAGAAACGGCCCTGTTCTGAGCCACTTTGTGCAACCTGGACCTTACTCTGGTGTGTCTGAGATCGTTCCCGCGATACCTAGGTTATTTGTGAATGTGGGGACAGTCACGACCTCCCAGCTGAGGGACTGACCAGTGGCGGGCCAAGGGTCGTCTTCCGCTCCCTCGATTTACGGCTCTTCACACACAGTTCGAACCCCTAGCATGCCCCTTCTTTTGCCACCGACGAGACAGAGAAGCTGGCAATGACGATGCATTGAGCTGTAGGATATCTGATGCATCGCAGGTCAATACCGCCATCCTTGTCGGCCTATCCGACTCCTGTCCAAAAACCATTAGCGTGAGCGTTGATGATGTCGGTTGGGCGTATGTGGAATGTGTACGTGGTAGGGCAGGTGCGAGTACTCCTCACCGTGGCAATCAACGGTGCTGGTTCTCAGTTGGCCCAAGGCTCGCCATACCATATCCTGCCGTTCTTTGGGGTAACCCAGATGTAGTATCCGAGAAAGGAGATGTTCTAACAGAAACCGCAACAGCTACTGGAGCTGGGATAGCATCTTCAGACTTCTCTAGATACGTTATTCCTTCACCAGTTTTCTCATTCGATGTCCTGAGGTTAGTCTGGACTTCGGAATTCAGAAGCGCATAAATCCTGAACTTCCCATCGGAGTGGTCTGCAGCCCTTCCCAATATATTTTCTCCTTTTCAGGTACGTGGACTGAACATTTTGGTGACGGATGCGAGCGACCTACAGACATTCACAAAGTTGGAAGAGGCCATCTGACGAAGTGAGGTCGAAATTCAGCAGCCAGCGCGTGGAGCTCTCGGTCCTTATGTGGACCTAACATCTAACGTTACAAGAGCCACGAGGACTCCGCGCGTGCTTTCCAAGCTGTTGAAGCAAGTGTAGGAAGCAACTATTTCGGCGGACATCATTCTGGTACCGTGCAGAAGACTTGAACGCGACTAGGTGTGACTCGCCACGTATGTATCAAGTCCATCACTAACGCAAAGTCCCAACAACATGGCATGATTTCTGTTCCTTGCGGGCTGACATTCTGATGACAGAGATTGTTTTAAACACCCCGCGGAGCATGGAGTTCGCTTATGGAGCTTTGGTCGGTGTGCGATGCCATCAATATTGCGATGAATGCGCGGGCCTATGAAATCGAAGCCATTTTCCGCGTATTGGCGTGATGAGGAATAAGCGGGTGTCGTTGACCGCAAAGGATTCTGGAAGGATTGCCTCCCTGGTCATCAAGTCGTAACCGGCTGCATCACCGGCGTTTAGTTAAACTCCGCTTCCTTTATCTCAACCTCAGCTCCCGCTCCTACTCACAGCTGTCAGCCTCAAAGCTCACAGCTTTTTGAGCCTCCTACAACCTGCTCGTCGCGATAGGCGCAATTGACATACCCCATTAACCACCATCGACCAGTCCGCGCGGCGACAATCCAACATGCCGCTCACATTCCCTTCTCAAGCTATCCTGGGCAGTGCATTCGCGCCCGCATCACCGTACCAGTCATCCGCTCAAAGTACCAAATTCCAAGCCCGCCCGGAGCTCTACTCAGCCTGGAGCGTCGAAGACAAAGCGCAGCAGCTCAGCGACAAAGCGGTGCAAGAATTGGAAAAAGCGTCTTCCAAAGCCCAAGCAAAGACGGGCAAGATCTCGCTCTACTCACCCGGCTTCTACGCAGCATGCGCCACCGGCGGTCTCCTGGCCTGCGTAAGCAGATAGAACCATGAGCGCTCCATCACGGATAACTCACCGTGCATTGCAGGGCCTGACGCACACCGCGGTGACGCCGCTCGATCTGGTGAAATGCCGTCGCCAGGTCGACTCGAAGCTGTACAAAGGCAACTTCGAGGCCTGGGCCAAGATCTCGCGCGCCGAGGGCTTCCGCGGCATCATGACCGGGTGGAGTCCCACGTTCTTTGGCTACAGCGCCCAGGGCGCCTTCAAGTACGGCGGGTACGAGTACTTCAAGAAATTCTACTCCGACCTCGCCGGCCCCGAGAAGGCGTATCGGTACAAGACGGGCTTGTACCTTGCGGCTAGTGCCAGCGCGGAGCTGATTGCGGATATCGCGTTGTGTCCGTTTGAGGCGGTCAAGGTGAGGATGCAGACGACGATTCCGCCGTTCGCCAAAGGCACTTTCGATGGCATTGGGAAGGTCGTGAGCCAAGAGGGTGTTGCCGGGTAAGAAGTGCCCCGACACATTCGCGGCTTATCCATTCTGCATCTTTGCTGACAGCATCAACAGGCTCTACAAGGGCCTCTACCCTCTTTGGGGTCGCCAGATCCCATACACGATGATGAAGTTCGTCTCCTTCGAAACCATCGTCGAGATGATGTACGACTACATGCCCGGCAAAAAGTCCGACTACGGCAAGGGCACTCAAACCGCCGTCTCCTTCGCAAGTACGTCCTCCCACTCCCCCCACCACCACCTCCATCTAACATTCTTTCCCTCCCCCTCCCAGGCGGCTACCTCGCCGGCATCCTCTGCGCCATCGTCTCCCACCCCGCCGACGTCATGGTCTCGAAGCTCAACGCGTCGCGCAAGCCCGGCGAGCCTTTCGGCGCCGCCACCGCCCGCATCTACAAGGACATTGGCTTCGGCGGCCTCTGGAACGGCCTTGCGGTGCGTATCGTCATGATTGGAACGCTCACCGGGCTGCAGTGGATGATCTACGACTACTTCAAGATCTTCATGGGCTTTCCGACGACGGGGGGTGCGGCGCCGCCGGAGGCGGTGGCCGCGGAGGAGAAGAAGAAGGTCTTGTGAGGGTGCTTGGAGACGGACGGAGGGGGTGGAGATGGGGAAGAGATGGATGGGTTGGGGAACCTGATGGCGGGGTGGTGGGAGCGGTTTCTTTGATTGTCGGTAGGGTCGTATGCCATTGACAAACGTGATGACTCTGTTGACCTACTTCCTCGGCTACGCCTGGCTACACTTGGTTGTTTCCCTGCCCTTGCGACACAATATGCATCACGCACTGCCAGCAATAACCATCAGTGTCATATTGCCTCACTCGAACAGTTGTTAAGCAGAAGTGGTAACCAGATCAAGCCAGCGAAGCAACCTCTCCTGGCCAATTATCTTTTGTATGGCGGGTTTTCCTTCCTTTCGACCAAAGGAGCAGCGCAAGTAAAGGCCAGTTGTGTCACCCCGCAAAGTCTCTCAAGATCACTAGGCATCAGCCTCTATCATTGATTCTCAGAGTATCCTCCGGACGCTTGATTAGAGCGAGAGAGAGAGAGAGAGAGAGAGAGAGAGAGAGAGAAGAAGAAGAAGAAGAAGAAAAGAAAGAAGCAAAACTGCAGTACATCCGAATCTGTCTATCCAGACCAACCGCAGAAACCGCGAAGGATTTTTCAGTTGTGTATTTTCCATTATTTCTTCGTAGTTGTGTATGGAACCAGATCATCATCTACTGGGAATTAGTTTCTGTGTGGGTTTCTTTTCCGGATTATTGTTTACTGGAGCGGTGCGATTGTGATTCATGACCACGGGACGCGTTCGAGAATCGGACTTGAAGCTCGTAGATCTCGAGTGCAGTACCGTTAGCAGTTCTTTGACAGAGAGTTGTGCCGTTGAGATACTTTTGTTTTGTGTGAAACCCCTGAGGATACTGGATCGGTTGAAAGTGTTGGTTCATAAGGGGTAGGACTGAGTGCGCGGGTGGGTTGAGTGGATTAGATGTCGCGCTCTCTCACATGCTGGAGCAGATGTCTCGTCGGGTGTTTTCAAGTGCCGTTGTTGCTACCTGTTTCATGTTTGTGTCGTCAAGTCGTTCAGTCAATCCAATCCAACAGTGGTATCATCATCGTCCTCGTTCGCAATCCCGTCAAAGCAAACCGTCACGGCCTCGTCGCATCCAACATCCAACACCACCATGCCAACTCTTGCGCCACACCCCGCCGTCATAAAGCCTCCCAAGCGCAACCACGCCATAGTCATTCATCCATCTACTGCGGCGTCCCCTCGCGATGCGGCGTCCCCTCGCGACTCGACTCCTTGCTGTCCTTGTGAAAGAAGTGCTTGACCTTGTCGCCCAGCGTCTCCTTGTCCTTCTTCTCCTGGCTGTGGCTGTGGCCGCCGTACTTATCCTTGTGGATGTTACCTTCACCGCCGCGCTGCGAAAAAGTCAGCCTCCGTGATATCTGCATCCGACCCCAAACCACAACGCTGCGCTCTCTTCCAAGCCGAAACGAAGGACGCAAGCCCCCCAACCCGCAACCCGCAACCCCCGAAACCCACACCCACTCTCCAGAAAGCACTCACCCCAGTATGATAATTCTCATAATCGCCGCCTCCCGTCCTCAACGCCGTCTCGGGAATAACATCAGCGGAGCCCCGTCGGTCGTGCCCGACTGCAGACTGCGGCTGCGGAGAGTCCCTAATATTGCCCGCGCCGCCGCGCTACAACGAACAAAACAGAGCCCACGTCAGCCGTCTCTGGAACTCGGGCGCGGGGCGCGAGGAAGGAAAACGTACGCCGGTCGAATACTCCTTTTCGCCCGCGCTCGGCTCGCCCGTGAAGCCTTCGCGCACGATGGAGCCGTCGGTGTAGACGTTGGGGTCGTGGCCGATGTTGCCGGCGCCTGTGGCGAGCGGGACGAGGCGCGGTGTTAGCCCTGGGTGTTCAAGCGGAGGTAGGGGAAACGGCGGTGCGAGGCGCTGCTGGGTGCAGGGAGTGCGCGAGGTCTGCGGCGAGCTGTCGGGCTGTGGAATGGTCATACGCACCACCGCGCCCGGTTGAGACGAGAGGGTCGTTGTGTGGCATTGTCTGGATCGCGGCGCTGAGGGGATTCGGTTGCTGTGATGGGGTTGTACTGGGCGCTGCGCGCTGGTGTAAGTGCGAGGTCCTGCTGCAGTTCGTCGTCGGTGGTCAGGCAGAATGCGTACGTGTGTCGTACGATGACCCAAAATCGGGGTATCTGGCCGTGACACTTGGGTCGTCGGGTTTGCGCTCAATATCCAATATCCAATATCCAGTTGCAGCGCGGCGCAGCAAGTAGGTAAGCAGATGGTTAATATGTAGGGTGTGGTAGGTAGCACAGCACTCTTTATCGTCTCTTCCTGTCCGGCATTGATGATGGAGGTTTCTTGCATGTTCGGGCGTGACGGGATATGACGCAACACGGCCCATCATGGCACCGAGAGACGGAGATACAAGCACAAGAGCAACACAACGACACATGACACACATCGCGCAATACGCCCACCTCACCAGAAGCACATCTGTAACTAAGCAAACAGATCACTGTATCTGCTGTCCCCCACTACCATTACCATTGTCAACCACTAACCACCCCGTCTACGCCCAAACAAAGTGTCGAACCCATCCCGTGATCCCGTCTCTTTCGTAACTCAGCTGATAAGTTAAGCGCTCGGCCAACGATTCGTGGGGCAATCGTCCCGGGCTCGACCGACGACCATCCTCCACCTCAGCAGCAGCAGCAGTAGTAGCAGCAGTAGTAGCAGTAGTAGTAGCAGCAGTAGCAGTAGTAGTAGCAGTAGTAGCAGCAGTAGCAGTAGCAGCAGTAGCAGCAGTAGCAGTAGCAGTAGTAGCAGCAGTAGCAGTAGCAGTAGTAGCAGTAGTAGCAGCAGTAGCAGTAGCAGTAGTAGCAGCATCATCATCATCATCATCATCAGCAGCAACAGCATTATCATCATCATCATCATCATCAGCATCATCATCATCATCATCATCAGCAGTAGCACGTAGAACACCCACACCCACACCCACACCCACCGTACCATCCATCCGAAACCACGCGCATCACCCCCCCTCCCAGCACATCCTCCGCCCTCCCCGCCGCACCCCAGATCTGCATGTCACCTCCCATCCACACGCCAGAAACCCCGACGAAACCTCATTAATCGCGATCACTTACAGCCCATAAACAGACGGGCCGCCGAATCCTAGATGTCGTCTTCGGTTTCCGATGTACGGCATCCCGTGTATATACGTGTGTGTGTGTAGGGGATAGACACCGCGTCAGCAAACTAGTAAACGGCGGTTAGGATTTTTGTGTGTGTGCTTGCTTGCTTGCTTGCGTACGTGCGTGCGTACTTGCTTAATAGTTTTCTAGCCAGCTTTTAACCTTCCCGTCCTCCTTAGTTCCTCGCAGCGAGACGGCGAGCCTACTGCCTACTACATGGATGCGGTGGATAGGTGCAGCGATCGAGAATCGCGCCCGCTTCCCCTGAGGAATCCCTGCAGCCGCACAAAGCACAGGATCCGATGCGATGCGATGCGATTCGATTTGGTTCGATTCCGTTCGATTTGACTGCGACGTAGAGCGTTGCAGGCGGGAGCCGTGTTGCGGGTGAGGTAGTTGCGCGACGCGGGGGATGTGGTCGCGGGGAGTTTGTGTGGGTAGATGGATGTAGGGTACACGGCACAGATACAGATACAGATACAGCAGAGACACGGGTACGGCACACGAGCACGATGCAGGCGGGATGATGGTTCAAAGTGGATTAAAAGCGTACTCGGACCGCCGCACCTGCGTCGTCGGAGCTGTCGAGCGTCTGCCGGATGGACGGACGCGACGCCGAGCGACCGGAGAAGAAATAGGGGAGGTGGAGGTGGAGGATGAGAAGCAAGGTGTGAGAGAAGGAAGCAGTGGTACAAACGCCCGTCTACGGCCGTCAAGGCGTCGTGAGAGTCGTTAATGGATGGAATCGATGGATGGATGGGAAAGCATAAAACGCCCTCTACCCGCAAAAGCCCCTTCGCACTGGTTACGGGCTTTTTGACGTATGGAAAACCCCGTCGCCGCCGTCGCCAGAACGCCGTGTCATGTGCCCCAAACAGATAATAGATCTTGTGAGATGCCGAAAATCAGAAGCCGAGATGGAGGAAGATGGAGATGTCGCAACGTGTGCTCGCCCCGACCAGAAGTGAAAGAAAGGAGAAAAATCTTCTTCCCTACCGAGGAACAGGTAGGAGGGAGAAAAAGCAGGAAAGAGGAAATGGATATGAGAGATTACACGCATATCGAGAATAGAGCGGAAAATGTGCAGCTCAGGGTTGCACATAGTAGAAGTCGGTGGGGGCGTTCATGTTGAAGGGGAGGGTGGGGTGGAATTGTTGCGGAAGCTGTTGCTGGAGTGTCGATTGCTGCTGCTGCTGGCCCAGGTTGTACATGGGTGGGCTTGCAGATGGCATCGAGGGCGCAGGAGCGTACGCGTCGAGCATGTTGAAGTCGGTCGGCGCGAACGAAGCAGCCGGAGCCATTGAGTTGACGTCGAAGCTGGTCATGGTGGTGGCGAGGTTCGTCTGGCCGGTGGTGAGAGGCATGGACGCAGGAGCGGGAGGGTAAGCCAGACCGGGCGCGCTGGTGTACGCGGAGAAGTCGGCTTCGGGGACGAGGTCTTGAGCGGGGGGACTGTCGTCCATGTCGCCGGCGGCGTCATCGTCGTCGTGGGAGAGGTCGATGTGGTTGCTGCTGCTGCGCTTGCTGACATTCTCGGGCACATACTCCTCAACCTCTTTCATCCAGAACTGCTTCAAGAAGTCCATGGCGGGGTGGTCACCACCGCCCTTGCCACCGCGCCGCTCCTCGTTCTTGCCCTTGCGGCCGCGCTTGCGGGGGTTGAAGTGAGCGCGACGAAGGTGAGCGGCGGCATTGTAGTAGGCACCGTACTTCTTGCCGTTGCGACACGCCTTGCAGTTGGCGAGAAACTTGCCGTTAGTTGACGCATCCACCGTAACCCACACCTTGCGGATCTCGCTGTGTACACGCTCAGTGTGACGACGCAGCTCGTGCTCGCCGCGGAAACCCTCAGGGTGATCGTTGCACTTCTGACACATGATCTTGGGGTGCACCGGCCGAATGTACGGCGCCTTGCTGATAGCAGCTACGCTCTTGGTCAACCCGTTCTCCGAGGAGATGCGGATCATCTGATGCTCTGATGACTTGCGCGACATGCTTGCACAGTCTGAGCCGTCACCTGCCTTGGGTGCGATTGGACGCGCGCCCTGAGCGAGCTGCTCCACGTGACGACGCGAGGAGCGAGGTTGGGACACGGGTGTCGTTCTAGACTCGCCCTGCGGGCTCAAGGAGCCAGCCGCGTCTCCTACCATAGTGCCCCGCGACATCGACTGAGAAGACGGCGCTTGAGGGGCACCCGTGACAGATAAAGGAAATTGGGATGACGAGAAACCATCTCCAGAACTGAAAGGCATTACAGGAAATAGAGAAACACCATCTATTGATCCGCCCGAGGGCTTCGCAATAGATGGCGCGGAAGCAGCAAACTCGTCTCTGAAACAAGAGTCGGAAACGTGAGAAAAGTTCGATTGAACGCGAGCCATGTCGGCCGGTGAAGCAAAGTAAGTGCTGGCACTACTTTGCTGCCGGGACATGCTGTCGCTTGGCGACGCAAGAGTGGAGCCTACCGTCAGCTCGCCAACAGAAGTGCTGGGTGAAGCTGCATCGTAAGTGAAATTACTCCAGTTGGTGTTCATGGCTTGCGACGGCGAGAGGTGGTGGGCTTCCTGCTGGTAGGGGAGCGAGGTGTCGTGTGGGGAGAGGGTCGGGGCAGCACCGAAGCTGGCGATGTACTCGGATGGGTCGAATTCGTTGACGTGGGACTCGGTGGTAGGTAGAGGTTGCGGTTGCGAGGCGGCCTGGCCGAAGGCAGACCTGCTGAGGGTGTAGGTGCTGAACGGGTCGGCGCCACTTGATCGCGATTCCGGGAGCCGGTACTGAAGCGCGAACTCGCTGGAGGGCAGGCGGTGAGCGCGATTGCTGGCCGCCGGTGAAGTCGAGTACGACTGGGTCATGGGATTCGGCGCAGACTGCACTGAGAGGTCCTCGGTCCTGTTCATGGCCAGGTCGAAAGGCGAAGCCTAAGGAACGTTAGAAAAGCTGGCAAGAAGACCAAAGACACCAGGTTCGCGTACAAAGGTCGAAGGGACACACGGGCCGCCGTAGGATACAGTCCTCGGTGTGTGCGCGGCCTGCGCATGCTGAGCCTGGTCGGTCGAGAGAAGGGAAACCAGCTGCGACTTGCGATGCCTCCAGATGCAATCCCGGTCCTGCTCGGAAAGATGTTGATTCCTCTCCCAGATGGTCTGCCTTTCGGACTGGAAGATCTGGAAGAACGGATCAGTGGACGGTAAGGTGCTCGCCATTGAAGTCGATGTGGTGTGAGGTCGGGACGGTGAAGTCGGGTGGAGGTGGTGGTGATGCAAGGCTGCAAGAGATCAGCAAACAACGGCGGCGCAAGACTGCAGCGCAAACGCTCTGGAGGCGCGGTGGCTTACTGTGTGGGTGGTGGTGGTGGTGGTGGTGGTGGTGGTGGTGGTGGTGTTGGTTCGAGTGGTGGGAGGTTGCAAAGTCAGGGCGAGCAATCGAGGATCAAGAGTTGAGTGGAAGATGGACGGGAGGGCGCGGGCCTTTTGATTCTCCACAAGGCACAGGATGCGTTGGCGACTGGCAAGCCAGAGTGATACAGCGACCAGGGAGGGATTGGCCTGCACGGGTTCGGGTCAATGTGTGAGGTGTGTGAGATGAGTGTGTGGGATTGTCATGGACGTGTTGCTTTTGTGTCCAGCCGGCCTTGACAGCAGCAGTTGACCAGCGACCAGTCGCTTGCCGCGGCTCACCCTCCCACTGGCCGCCTCACATTTCGACCATGAAGCCCATTCGAGCTTGGCCTCGAGAACCGCGCAGCTCCCCAGCTCCCCAGCTCCCCAGCTCCCACCACATCACCACCCGTCTGACTGGCACCCCGGCAGCTACCACCACGGCCGGAGATTTTCGCAGGGACGTCTGGATCGCTCCAGAGTCAATTGCAGGAGGGCGCATATATTCTGGGGACGTTGACCGGTGACCTCATGAGCACACGTACGCCTTCGCGACTCCTACGGATATGCCTGCTACGGATCTGCTACGGATATGCCTGCCACGGATGCCTGCTACGGATATGCCTGCTTCTCATCAGCTCCGCCCCTTTGCTCCCCTGCTGCTGCTGCTGCTGCTGCTGCTGCGCCCATTGAACATTGAACGTTGAACGTTGAAGCGCCTCGTCCAGCAGCGACCGCGAGAGGCCCCGCGACCAACGATTTAAGCCTCGAGATCAACACCATCAACACCATCAACACGCCGAGATTAGCACCGTGATGCCGTTTCAAGCCTCGGACTATATGTTGTTAATGTCTGCTCTGCGCACTCGGCCGTCCCAGCGCGGTCGCCGGCAGCACGTGACGGTGAGCATGTTGGAACAGCACGTGATGGTGAACTGCATCGTCCGTCGTCATCGCAGCACCTTCCTTGCAGCGCCGAGGCCCACTGTGGGTTCAACAGAACCAACAACTCCACCCCCCCGCGGAAGTTGCGATCGAGTCACGTGCACCACCTCGCTCCTCCCGACGTCCTGCCAGCTGCGCGACTCATCAGAACCTCCACCACACGTACAAGCTCATCACCACTGCACCACTCCACCACTGCACCACTTCATCACTTCCACCTGCAAGTCCGTCGACGTTGACTCTGAGCGCTTATGCGTCCTGAAACACCTACATACCGATCAAACCATCCAACGCCCCCATGTCCCTGCCATGTCCGTTGACGTGGTCTTGAGGCACCCGTCCAGAACACAGACCAGCGCCTCTCATTAACTTTGCTTTTCCCCTGCCCACACGTCAAATACGAACGGGGTACGCAATCGTCGCCAACTCCCAGAATCTCCTCTGTCACAGCTATTTCCAGCATCCGCCAATTTGTCACTTCACATGTTGTCCAATCAAGACACCTCTTCCCGCTTTCATCTGCCCAGCGCAATCTCCAGCCCCAGCTGCTCAGATAACCGAGCCCGCACTCTTCATCAATCGCTTCAGCCCCAGCTTCCCGCTCGATAACCCGCTCCTCCTGCTCTGCTTTTGCGTCGACCCCTCTGACGGAGGCGGAAGCGGCGGCGTCGTCGAGTACCCACCCATTATCTCGCTGTCCATGCTGCCCGTCAAGCTTTCCCTGTTGACCGTCGGAGGCTCCGGAGTCTTTTGCATCGACGCATGATTCTCTGGCGGCATAGGTATCGAAGCTATGACCGTCTCGGGAGGCGGGCTGGGCGGTGCCTCTCCGCCTATGCTCCAGTAATGGTCCATGTCTGTATCGAGTCCTTCAAAGCCGAAGGAGCTGAAGTAGTCGACCAGCTCGTCTAGGACCGCGTCCTCGGAGTTCTTGCGCTTGCCCATGTTAGCCGCCTCCACGCTATCCAACAGCATGTCTATGTTCACAATGGACTCCAATCTGCCTCTCATGTCGTATTCATCGCTTTCTTTGTTCAGTCTGATTGGTCCGGCCAGGTAAGTTCGCCGCCTCCATGCCGTTTCCTCCGGTGGTGTCACCGTCACGATAGATCCGGTGCGCAAGCGGATCCTCGTGGTCCCGGTCGAGCTACTGCTGGACCGCGACTTGCGGCTGTACTCGATTGGATTCGAGTACGGTGGTGGCGGCGTTTCAAGTCCTGGCTCGACAGACAAAGAACCCACTTCAGGCAGACCTGCGATGACAGAGAGTGACGCCAGGTCCATCGCAACGGGCGTCAAAGGGTACGCGGCAAACGGGGAGTCGGGTGAGTCATTCGCCTTGCCCGCCGTGTTCACGGAGATGGGAAGAAGTGCCGGCCGGTCAGGTCTTGGTGGTCTTGGAGGAGCTACCCTCGGTGGTTGAGAAGAGCTGGGCTGGACGGGTGAGATCGGGGAGTGCTCGTTCGTGCCTGGCGGCGTATACACGCCTCGCTGATTCGCGTGATAGAGCTCCCTGGGCGTTATGGACATGGACAGCGGCGTACGAGGCAGCGAGCGATTACCAAAATCCACAAACTTGAGCGCGTCCAGCTGTTTGGTCCGCAGCGTTCTCTGCACCCGCGGGGATTCGGACAGACCTGCCATCGGTTCATCAAGCCATTCGGCCTCTTCTATCCATTCCGATTCATCTTTGCTTTCATCCATGGCCTCGGAACCATCCGCATGAGCTTGAAATCCTACAACCCGGCCTCCCATCGCAGACCCCGACCTGCCCGTGTCATCGCTCATCTTCTTACGGTGCCCGAGAGTCGTCTTCTCGCGTATCGCACTCGCCCGGTGCATCGATGTGTTGGTCGGAAATGCATCTGCATCCCTGGCACTGATGGCACGACGAGGCTGCTCGCGCACCGAAAGCTCGAAAGCGCGGGCAACGGTCGACGGCCCGCTGCTCGATTTCTTATGGAAACTTGGCCGTGACAGCGAGGTACGCTTCGCTACTCGCTGCGCGCGCGGAGAATGCGGGGATCGTGGGGACCGCGGGGATCGTGGGGACCGCGGGGATCGCGGTGACCGTGGTGAGGTCTGTGGTGAGGCGCGAGGTGTGAGTGGTGACGGTGGTGAGTGTTTCAAAGTCGGTGGGCGATTCGATCGTCGCAGACTTGACTGGTATTGTGGACGAGGTGGCAGAGTTCGCAACGGTGGTCCTGCGGGAGGTGCGGCAGCAGGCGATCCAGGTGAGACGGGCCTTGATGGAGTGATGGGGGTGTTTGGTGGATCGGTAAGGTTCAGGCGCGAGAGTCCTGCTCTCAGCGAGTCTGGAAGCGCATCCACCGGCGAAGGTATGACAGGCCAGGACCCGGGCAGGATGAAGTGCTCTGGGGTATGATTGCGGGACGAGCGGTTGCTGGCCATGATGATTGGTGACCGTAGACTCATGAGGTTGTCTGGGAGGAGAAGAATTTCTCAAAAAGGCAGGTAGGGTATAAGCAATACGCAATGGAAGGGTATGAACAAAGAAACAAAAGACACCAGACAAGAGAAGGATTAGACGGTTGGCCTTTCTTTCTTCTCTCTCTGTTTCAGCCTTGATCCTTTGGGCTACCCCACGTAATCGGCTCAGAGATGTCACAGGAATGCGGTCGAGTGTGCAAGCAAGCAAGCAACGGAAGCGAGCCACGAGCAATCAGATAACAATCAAAAATTCGTTCGCAGCAACCACGAACAAGGCTCAAAAGAACCCAACCACCCGGCTCCATATGAAACAACAAGCCAAGTCCGCAATCAAGCCTCCGCTTGCGGTGCGCTTCCTTCCGCTCCCCGTCGCGCCTGCTTCCATCCTGTACCAGAAACTCCGTCATCCAGTGTGGCTGAGGAGCAGAACCGCTATCGAGAATCAAGTCCATCGGCGCCGGGTCAACAAAGGGGACAAAGGATGGTCAAGGCCCGTCCGTCCCGCGGAGCAGTCTGTCGCAGTGGATGGAGGGAGGCAGGCACCGCGCTACACGCACGCCCGTCTGTCTCGACTCTCGACGGCCGAGATCCCCACATCTTGACACGGCTGGCTCTCGTACGATGATGGTAATGGGTCCATGAGCTCAACGCTATTATCGTGTCCTCTTGTGTCCTCTGTGGCTCGGGCAAGCAAGCGCTTTGTTCCCACCTAAGCGTCCAGATTCGATGGACCTGGGTGCGTGCCGGCCTAGGTACACGACGCGTACCAGGTAGTCTGTCAGTCCCTTCCCACGCCCTCTCTTTCTCTCTCTCTCTCTCTCTCTGTCAGCCCCAGATGAGGTCTCTAAGACGTCCGTCGAGGGTGCTGACGCCGTCACTCGCTGTTCGAAGACTTTCAGCCGGGATTTGGCAGCAACGGAGCGGGTGCGTCCGCCATAGGGCATTTTGCGGTTCCGACATCCATCCACCGTAGTCTGCCAGAAATGATCTGGGATTACTGGTCAGGAACACGCGAGTGCGCAATTAGTGTCGGCGATGTGGCAGTGCTGTGGCTGCAGGACAGCATGGGACAGGACAGCGACTACAGGCCAACCACCATTCAAAATGGAATTCAGACTCCACACAGCCCCCCCCGACAGCGTCCGCAGCACGAAGCCAGCGCCGCAACACCTCGTCCCCTCCGCGCCTTAGAGCATCGGGGATAAAGGTGGATCCACCATCTGGTGCATCTTGCCCAGGGCTCGCTCGGTACCAGAGAAAATCCGGTCAACCAACCAACCGGCTTCGCTCCATCCATCGCGACTCCCGTCCCGCGACCCGGCCCCGTTCTCGGATCGCGATCGCTGGCTGCGAGTCACCAGCGGATTCGTGGTTTTCTGATTGGGGTCCAAGGGGTTTGCGGTTGGGGCTGGTGTGGAGGGGTTTCGGAGCGGCCGCTGGGGCTCGGGCTGGGTTCCTGGTTCGGTCGCTGCTTGCGGCGTTGTGGGGTTGGAGGGATGGGGGAGTAGGGTTGCTGGGACGCTATTGGGGGGGTAGGGTTCCGGGGAATGGGCGGGGTGTGGAATGGGGATGGTTGGCATGTGATTTGATTGATTGTTGATTGATTGTTGATTGATTGATTGATTGATGGGTTATTGGTTGACTGATGGGATTATTGGTTGATCGATTGATTTGATCCAAGTGTAACAGTGCCAGTAGTGGCCGTCGTCTAACACAACACACTAACGACCGATAGATGCTGCGATGCGCTGGGAGTGGCAATGAAGGGATATAGAGCGTGGGACAAGGAGAGACAGAGAGAGAGTGAGAGGGCTCTTCGTCCTCGGCGAGAATGAGAAAGCGGCGCAGAGAACGAACGCATCGAATAGGCAGACCCTTTGAAACCGAAACCGAAACAGCAAACTCCACTCCCGATAAACGCAAAGAAAAACCAAAAGGCGAGAGATACCACGTACGCCGAATCGCCCCCCCCCGGCCGAGGAAAGAGAAAATGCCGCTGAGAAACGAAGAATCGATAACGCTCGGTTCTGCCCGTCCGCCCTTTGCTGGTCTGGCTGGTTTTCACCACCGATGCACGTTCTGTGATGATGCCGCTCCTCCTCCCAGCACCTCGACGATGCTGGGTCGTGATTGCGGCATCAGCGGCACGGTCTTTGGCGGCGACGGTGCTTCCGACGATGCCATCGTTGCCGGTGGTGCTGCCGGTGCTGTTTTTGTTTTTGTTGTCGTGGATGCCGCCCTTGCTTCCTCCCTCTCCTCCTGCTCCACGTCCCCTTGGCACCAACCTCGTCCTTCCCAGCGGGCGCAGCAATCCAAATCATCGCGCTGTTCGGCGTTGCCGGTGTCCGGCTGCGCGCTCTGCGTCTCGCGAGGGAAGGGTTTGAGTGCGGTTGTGGTGGAGGGCGAGATGGAGCCTAGACCCGAATCCTTGCGGCTTGCTGCCGTTGGTGGTGTTTTGCCTGGGATGGGTACGCCGGCTGCCGCGGCGGCCCGGGCGAAGGAGTAAGTGGATGACGGTACCACAGCCACTTTTTCGGCTGGTGCCGGCGGCCGAGGCTGCGTCCGCGCTCGACTGGGGCTGACGTGGTGATCGGCAGGTGTGGCTGGGTTCTCGTCTTCGCCGGAGTCGGAGGCGCCGTCGACGGAGCCGCTGTCCTGTCTGGCGATGTTGTGGGTGGTTTTGGGCGGTGGTGCGAAGTCGAAGGTCGAGGTGCTGGCTTTTGGTAGGTGGCTGTGCGAGGGTATGGTGCGGAGGCTGGGTCGGCGGGCTTGCCAGGTGTTTACCTTGACTTTCTTTGACCCCAGGGATGCTCGTCGTCGGAATTTGGTCGACGGTTTGGTTGTCGTTGAAGTGCGTGTGTCTGGGTGTCCGCAGGGGTCGCTTTGCTGGCGTGGGACGTCGCTCTTCGGTTGCTGCGACGAGCAGGGCGAGTGCGTTTCGATAACATTTGAGTCGCTTGGCACTTCGGATATGGGAGTGAGGGGAGTTACAGGAGGAGGTGCTCTTTCGCCAGGGTTGCAATCGACCAGTCTTTCATCGACGACGACGGGGATCGCATCTCCTTTGGACGGTTTCCGGACGAAAGACTTCATTTGCTGTATTGTTCCGGCGACGGTGCTTAGGCTGGCGATGACGACAGAGTTTACTGAACCAGATGAAGGGGATGAAGTCTTGCACTGGTATTCTACCGGCGGTCCGCGCGGTTTCCGGACATCAAATCCATAGTTTGGAAGCTTAGGTTGGACAGCTATTTGCGTTTTCGAGGCTGCTGAACCATGTTCTCCAGCTTTGGCGCCCCAACGGTCATCTCGCACGTTATCCTCACTGCTCCAATGTCGTGGGAATCTGCTGTCTTGTCGATCGGCAGTTGCAGGATACGTTTTCGAACAGGTGAAGAGCTTGTGTGGCTCGAGCGAGGAATCCCACTCTTTCAGAAGATCCATCCGCCTGTACTTCTCTTCGAGTGGAAGCGCGGCATGCTCGTTCGTCTTCCTGACAACGTTCGGGAATGGGTACCACGTTTGATTTTCTCCTTTTGTGGGTGCTGTCGCGGCGCTGTATCTCATCTGGTGGATCTCGTGTAGCTGCTGTGCCATTTGCAGATGTATCTGCGCCAGTGAGCGAGGTTTCGATGTGAGTTTGCTCCGGTGGAACATGGGCGACACATTCTCTTCGCAGTGCAGAAGGAGTCCGAGAGGTCTTTGGCAGAGCCTTTCAAAGTCATGGTTGTCCATCACAACGCTGAACCCTTTATGAGCCCCGATTTCGTCCGGTGGACTCGCGTGCTCTCCGTAGCGCCGTCGTAACAGTCCCTTCAGAAAAAGCCAGTCATCTCTTGTCTGGGTTATCGTCTTGAGGTTGCTTTCATATGGCCACAGTATCTTGACATCCCTCTTATCTTTCGCTCGGAGACACGTCGCGTACTGGGCTTTGGCCTTCTCGATGAGACCAAGCAGGCGCATTGCACGCTTCTCGTTCAAGTTATGTGTCCACGGTGGGCACGTATCCATACGAAGGCGGTCGATGAGGTCCAAAAGCTCGGCATCCACCAAGGGCTTGGCAATATATTCGGCGATAGTTGCTGCTGCCCCTTCATGCTGATATTCCACCGCCAGTGTTAGTACCATCAGCAAGCCTTCTCTGTTCTGGTAGGTCCTAGGATCGTCCAACACCAGCCGCAGGTATTCGGCATTGGTAGCTCGAGCCCCAAGAGTCACCGCCATGACTGGGGACAAGGTCCGCACAGCTTGGAGTAAGATCGGTCTTGATCACGATGGTTTGTTAGAGAGGGTACGATATTTCATGGCGTTAGTCAGATATGGCCAGGTGGTTGGAGGACCGCCTGCGGTCTTAAGTACTCGTCTCCGAGTCCTCGAGGGCTCGACAATCGCGGTTCCGTGGTTAAGGAAACCTGGGGTAAAGCGACCCTGGGGAAAAGAGGCACAAGCGGATGTTTTCGACCATTCTTGCCAGCCCAGCAGCCAGGAGGCACGTGGATAAAAGTCGATAAACTTTGGCGGAGAACGACGACGAGATGGTAAGTTACCCAGATGCGGTCTTCACGCTTTAAGGCTTGTTTCTCGAGCATGCCTCGTTGCGTGCACGCAATCATGATTGTCGCGACGGAAGCAGCTGGAGTGTGAGGTGTTGCTGACGCGCACCACGGCAACCGCGAAGCTGCCGTTTACCCCCTCCCTAACGTTAGTTATCCCCTTGGTTACAATTCAGAGGGGCGCTGGCTGCTATTGCCGTTAGCAATCTCTCTCTCTCCGCGGAGCATTCCAATCATTCCTCTCGTCAAGCCAATTCCCCAACAGTCTGCATGTGTTTTCGGCTCGGCAGGCAATACTCTACCAGAGGCTGGGCCGCCGACTCCGTGACTGCGCCGCTTTGAGGTTTCCATGGTATGCCGACGTCAAACTGAATTTCGTTGTCCGAGCCTTCGCCGTCGCCTCTCGTCCCTCTCGTCCTTCTCGACCTCATCCGATGCGACCTACGGATACAGCACCATGACCACAGCATCATGACCCCGCGGTCAAGCAGCGTCGCGATGAGATGGCTGCGTGAAGGGGGTTTTCGAAGCATCGTCACCTTCGTGCGCAGCCCGGTCGGCGGGCACGAAATCACCACGACGTCGCGGTCGGCCTCATCGGATCCATGGGCGAGCAGGCCAAGGCAGGGAGAGTTGAGCAGGTGGCAAGATCGATTTCGGTGAAAACCCGAGGTGAGGAGTAGAGATCCAGCCACGAGTAGACCTGGGAGCGTTTGGGGCCCGGATGGCTTCGTCTCGTCTCCAGAAACCATCTGATTGCCAACAGATCACGTGATACATCGCTGCCAACATCAACCATTATGCTGCCTAAGACATCTTGAATTCTTTCCAGGTCAAGTACTCAGTGACAGTCTGGAGAGAATTAGAGTGGCAGCTGTGTTACGGTAGGCCAATTCTTTCAACAATGTCTTCTAGAAGCCATTGGACTAAACTTTGTCATACGGTTCTTCACGCATGATGGATTATTGCGCCTCATCTTGCCAAATCAGAAACATGAGGCGTACTATTTGAAGCAGTGAGGCAACGGGTGTCCTGCTGTTCGATGTAGACTGAGGGCTGGCAGTGTCACCAGCCCAGGACTTGTCTTGGACATAGCACCCGCCATTGCAACAATAACCAAGAAGGCTTTCCTATTGTCTCCGATCTTCGAAGCTGTCATTTGCATAATTCCTATGGTAGCATAAGGCGCACGTTATGAATATGTTCAAAGTCCGAATTCGCTAGCTTCACATCTCCTCGAGCGCGCAACTTCAGTTCAAGATCTTGCTCCTCCTCACTCCCTCTCCACCCTCCCTCCCCTCCCTCCTCCTCAGTGCTTAAGATCTTCCTCCTCCCATGCGCTTCAACTTCGACAACCTCACTCGAGTCTTCTTAACTGCACGTCTGCCTTGGAGCAGTGCACTGGCTGTCGTCGCAGCAGCAATCCGACGATGCCTACACTCAAGCAACTGACCTGCAGACTCGAGCGCAATGCCTCCTCCCTCGAAATCCGCGAGTTCAGACCGCGATACGGCGATGGCTACGTGGAGTGTTATGTCGCCGTTCCGAGTGATCCCACTACGACCTTCAGTATTCGCCTGACTTCAAGCGGCTACATCGCTCCTGGACTGGCCATGTTTGTGTACATCGACGGAGTGTACCAATGCAACCGCATCAAGCTAGGCCTCGAGCTTCCTGGCCCTGGCGAAGACCCCAGCTGCTCCGACATCGACTTTCGCGTCCGTCAGAAGGAAGAGAAAAAAGCGAAAGGCAAGTTCATTGGTCGCGAATGGCGCTTCGAAGATCTCAACATCGGTAAGTCTCTCTATCACAACGTCTTACATCACATCACTAAGGTGCAGCAGTCTCTGCAAATGGAGTTCCGGACTCGAATCAAGATGTGGTCAACAACGTTGGAATTATTGAGGTCGTCGTGCTCCGCTGCCAAGCAGGTCTTGCTCGAGCTTTCCCGCCATCACACTTCGCCAACCGCAATGCCGATTTGAATATCCAGGAGACTGGATCGATAATCGATGCACGAGCAGGCCCAGTATATGCATCCAGCCGAAGATACTCCTTCGGACAAGGTGGGTTTGATGGTGCCCAAGATGAAAAGGAAACACATTTGATGCACTTCTTAGACTCCGCAGACAGAGACGGTCTAGACCCAATGCTTCCACTGACACCAACGCCTTCCCTCGACTCAGTGCCTCTCACCAGTCATCTCGACCGTCTTTCTGAGTCTTGGCCTCTCAAAGCCGGCATCAAGCAGGCGGAGTTATTGACGAAGATGTACGGTCCTCAAGAGGGCTATGATGACGAGCCAGACAGTAGTCCTGTGTTCGAGCAAGCAGATCAGGAACCCGAATTGGGTGTAGATCTGTATCAAGCCGAAGATACGCACGAAGTTGTTTATGGAACGGCTGCAGAGAATTCATCTAACATAGCCGCCGACCCTGGTGATATCAACAAGATCTCGGAAAACATGCAGCACCCAGAGGCCCAGTCAGAATTCCCCTTCTTCGGAAGTTTGGGTCTGGACGGAGCTTGCGAAGACTACGACGCCAGCATTGCGACTGGAGAATCAGCATACACAGTCGATGCGCTCAGACAGTCAGCCTCTGCAAACGAGTTAGTGGCTGGCTACGCTCGGCTAGATAGGGCTTCGTCGAGTGGAAGTCAAAGCGCTCATGTCAAGTCCTATTGGAAGGAAGGACATGAAACACAGATTCCCAGAGAAAAAAACAGGAACATTTATGTCACTCCAGAAGAGCCGCTTCATCCGATTCCGAAAGATAAGGCGCGCAAGAAGCGGGTCGAACACCAAGTGCAGCCAGGCAGAGGCGCGTCATACTCGCATCGTGTGGGAGAAGCGGATTACATTGACAGCTTCGAAGAGCCGTATGCCATCTTCAAGTTCAAGTATAGGAGCAAACGTATGTTTCCGGACCTCTCAGTGGTTGAGCATCGGCGCTAACATATCATAAGCTGTCCTTCAGCGACTCCTGCACGACAGCCTCAGGGAGCAGGATGCGGATGATACTAAGGCACGCTTGACAGAGATGTCCAAAGATGAGATCATTGAGAATTACTTGCAGATGGAGGTAAGATTTAAACACTCATCTCATTTTGCAAGCTAACCCGTGCAGGCACGATCTCCCCCGGAACCACCGCTTTACGAGGCCCAAAAGAAGCACTCATCTGCATCCTCCCACAAGTCCCGGTCGACATCTGATCCATTCAAGTCTGACAAGAGATCATCACAACACAGCCGAAACTTCGGATATCGAGGAGAAAGCAGACCGCCCTCGAACGTGAGCAGAAAGACTTCGTCCAATACGGGCTTCAACGCAGCCACGACTGCTGGCTGGGAAAAACCGTCGTCACGCAATAGCAGGAAGAAAAATTCTGATGCTGGCGATTATGGAAAGGCGCAGGATACTGGCGGTCATGTGGGTCAGTTTGGGTGGCCTGCTTCCCCAGCTCCTGAGGGTAACACCTTTTCACAGGAGCTGAAAGTGGACGGTGATCCATATCAGTCGCCTTGGGAAAAAGACCCAGGCCCTGATGCTGCAGACTTTGAACAAGCGCTGAATGCGAGTGGTGATCCGGGTCAGACCTCGTGGAATGATCTCCCAGCTCCTGATATCACTTTTCCACAGACGCAGGATGTGAATGGTGATCCGGGTCAATCGTCTTGGGACAACGCCCCAGCCCCTGATGCTGAAGACTCTGGACAAGTGCAGGACGCGGGTTGGGGTTCCGAGCAGCCCTTGTGGGGAGATGCCCCAGCTTTCGATAACTCTGGTGACCTTAACCCCCACAAGGATCTCAATGCTTCTGGAGAGCAAAATTGGGGCGATACACCCGTTCCGGACACGTCAAATGACTGGGGCAAACATTCCTCCAAGTCTGCCATCAAGCCCTCCTCCAACTCCGGTCAAGTATGGAACCAGACGAGCGGCAAAGTCTCACAGTCCAGCAACAACAAACGAGCTTCTCAGACTTCGAATAAGCTCCCCCACAACTCCGGTCAAGCATGGGACCAGACGGGTGGCAAGGTATCACAGTTCAGCAACAACAAACGTGCTTCTCAGGCTTCGAATAAGCTCCCATCCAACTCCGGTCGAATTTCGAACCAGGGTGACAACTGGGACTCACAGTCCGGTAACAACCACCGCACTTCTCAGTCCTCCAAAAAGCCCCACTCCGATTCCAATCGACGGTCGGACCGCAATAACAACTGGGGCTCACAACCCGGTGATAACCGACGTACTTCTCAGTCCTCCAACAAGCCCCCCTCCAACTCTGGTCAACCTTCGAACCATGAGGAAAAGTGGACCTCAGATATCGTCGAGACACACTGGTCTGGACAGGATCCGAACAACGATTGGGAGCATAACAACTCCCCCAACAAGTCTGCCTCTGACTCCGGTCGACGTTCCAACCAGAGTGATAAGGGCCCAAGATCCGACAACAACCAGCGCACCTCCAATTCCAATCGACATTCAAAACATCATGACAATCGGGGCTCGCAATCCGGAAACAGCCAGCGCCACGCCTATAATGATTCCGGTCGACTATCGAATCAGAGTAAGAGCGGGCAGCCAAAGTCTGGTGATACCCAGCGTGTCTCCAATTCCGTTCGGAATTCGAACCAGAGTCACAAGTACAACAGCCAAGGCTTTGTCCCCGAGCATCTCTCGCCCATTCCTGAGGTCGACACTCCTCCCAACCCGGTCGACTCTCCCAAACCCTACGACTGTACATGCGACCACTGCGAAGGTGCCCTCGGCCAAACCTGGTACCATTGCAAGGCCTGCAAGAGTTCCGACATCTGCACCAAGTGCATCGACAAGGGCAAGCGTTGCAAGAACGGCAATCACAACCTTGCGCAATGGACCCGCATCAATACGTCGCCCTACTTCAAGGAAACTGACATCTGGATCGTTGCCAAGGGAGCGACTGCAAGCAGTGTGCGTGAAAGTATGCGTGGAAGTGTTGCTGGAAACCCCCGAGGTAGCAGGGCTGCAAGCGCTAGAGGTAGCAACAGTGGCTCGCAGACCGGATGGGTCACGGGCGGAGGTGGTACTTACCAAGGCGGCAATACCTACTACGGTGGTCGACCAGCTGAACGTCGCTCTGAAAGGCGTTCCGACAAGGGAGACTGGGCCACGGCCATGGAAGGCGCCAATGCTCCAGAAGTGTCTGTGCCCGGCAGTTGGCCAGCAGGCGGTGGAGGCGGTGGCGGTAGTGTTACAGGCGGAGCAGTCCAGCAGCAACCCTCCGCCAGCAATCCAGCCAAAGGGCAGAAGGACTCTCGGCACTATGACCCCAAACTGATGGCCTGGGTCATGTACGCCCCAAGCGGCGTGAAGCTGATGGCGGTTGCTGGTAAGGGCGGCGATAGCGATTGGACTTGGGTTCCTGTGTCCGCTGCTCCACCGCCTCCGCCGTGGGGCAAATCACCTTCGTAAGCTGGTAATTGGGGGGGCAGAGGAGCGATTGCTATGGAAGGAAGTAGGCTATCTTCAAGTAGCCTAGAAGTCAAACATTGTATACATTATGAAGTTATACATGCCTTCAAATTCGTGATAAGTGTGAACTAAAGTGATCGCTTCCGTTCACTGGTAACTTTATAGAAGACACAGTAGAAGCCAACTTTGACAAATATTCGAGCATGCTCACTTGCCTTTAATCTCTTCCTCCAGCTCCATTTACCCAACTTCCATGAGACCCCCAACGTTCCTATCCTACACTCGTTTTAGGCTTCATACACGCCGTATCAAGCACTTCCGACCCTGATAACACTATTCCATGAGCTGTCGGGAGGTGCTGTAAGCTCAGTAAAGTAACCGCTCCCGTTCACTGGTATAAAAACAACACAGCAGATGCAAAAGTTGACAGATGTTCGAGCAAGCTCGCTTGCCTTTAACCTCTACCTCTAGCTCTATTTACCCAGCTTCCTTGAGAGCCCTGGCCTTCCTATCTTACACTTATTGTGCCCTTCAAACACTCCGTAACAAGCAATTGTGGCCCTGATGATACTATTCCATAGGCTGTCGGGAGGTGTTGTAAGCTCACTAAGTACTCGAGCGTAATTTGAACTCTCTTAGCTAACTACTACGCTGGCTTGCTTCGACTTCTCTAAAGGGCAGAGTGCATTTTCTCCCGGCCCTTCGTAACGGCGGTCTGGAATTACTTCAAAGACACAAGCAGTGAACATACATCTTACTTTGAGGTAGGTAGAATCGCGGTTCTGGCTTGCTCCAACTCCACCAGGCTGGCAAACACAATAGCAGCATTTTCAAGCCAGCCACTTCGATATCAACCGCTCATAATCGGCACAAAGCCTACGAACGGGTCTAGAACCCAGCATGATCTCGAAACGATCTGCTCAGGAAGCCCAACCAACAACCGCGAAACTCACTCAGCCCCGCCGCACAAGCTACAGTCATCTTATAGGCCGAGCCCTCTCCAATCACAGTGCGCAAGCATTCTGCTACCGCCATATAAACCACCCCAGACCTCTCTCACCGCCTTCAACTCGCCGCCTTCGCTCCACCATTCTCGCATCCGCAGAAGGTCTTATGGAGAATTGGTCACAAGGGTTTGAGCTGGTACTCGATCCGGTTCCTCGTTGGTGGTAAAACTATTGTTTTGCGTTCTACCAGGAAGGAGAAGCAGTGGGTGCTGAGATTTGGTCATCAGTGTCACTGTGTCAAAACGATTCACTGCATCACTGACCCAAAGATACTGTTGCGACTCATCGTTACGACCGACTAGACACGATTGTAACTTCGGCAAATTGGCTACATAGAACGCATGGTTCGGATTAGAGCACGGAGCCCGCAAAGGGTTCTAGATTCCAGCATGTTCTGGGGAGGGATTTGCTCGGGAGGCCTGAGTTGCCCTCGTTGAAGGACTTTGGTTTATACATCTGGCCGCGAGATCCAACCCCCACTGCCACAGGCCCGGTTGGTTGTTGTTTGCGTTCAGCCGTATCCAATCAGAGAGCGCGAGCGTACCTCGAGAGCTATATAGACCCCCGGAGCCCAACGCGATACACTTAACATCTCTCACGGCGTACAATCGAAAGGGCCAAGAGTCCTCTGCCTTGATTAGCACAACGCTTGCGCTGGCACAACACACTTTCGACAGCCAAGTCTTCCGACCCGTGCTTGCTGACCAAACGGATGATCAGCATCATTGCAGCAAGACGACTCGCCGCACCACCACACAAAGAAGACGAGCCACGCCACCAACCCAAACATATCACCGGTTACCATCAGCACCACCATCCAACTATGACAGTAGCTTCGCCAAGTCGGCAAACTTGAATAATGCTCTGTTCGCGTCGAACCTTGGCACAGAGCTTGAAATCGTTCGCCCTTTCTTGGTCTATGTTTGTGTCCAAGAAGGCCGCTGTCCCCTCTCAAACACTCCCCTTCGTTCTTAAATACCCAGCACAGCAGTGCCGATGGCTCAGCTGACTGGCTCAGACCCACGTGCCTGGTTCGCCGCGGGAGCCGACATATCGGAGCCTTGAGAGATACCCCGTATATCCCTGGACCCTCCGAATTTGGGAATGTGTCGTCTGATACTATTTTCCGCCGTCTTTCTGCATGTCAATACTGTCCGGTTAGACCGGCACTTTTGCTGGACTTAGGAGAACAGATGATGAAATAAGATCCACTGGGTGGGGACAGGGAGAGTGTAGGGAGTAAGGTGATGGTCCAAGACAACGAGGGAAGGATACACTGCCAATGTGGAAAACGAACGCGCATCACAATCCCAAGGAAGAGAGCATCTCATCAGAGCCGAATGACAAAAAAACAAGAAGAAAAAAAAATAAACACGCAAAGCTTAAACTCTGTCCAACCCTCTCGTTTTCTCTACCTGGTTGATTCTGCTAGTAAATACTACCACTACTACTACCACCTGCAACCCCCGTGAAACCAACAAGCAAGCACAGTTTGTGAAGACAGCAACAGTGACAACAAAACCAATGCATGCATGAAATTATCCCCCCTTTGAAGTGAGTCAAAGAGTCACGCTACCGACCGATCTAAAAGGCACCGGGAAAGAAAAAGAAGAGCGTCACAGAAAGAGATAAACCAGACGGGGGTACTGATTGCACGAGTCCTTTTGCAAAGAAAAGGAGATCCAGAGAGGACTCGACGACGACTACTCCTCACGCCCGCTGTGCCTCTTTTCCCTCTCGTCTACTGCGCCCGCTGCGCCCGCTGCGCCCACATGCTGCACTCGACTCCCCAAAAGCTACTCCAGTCACCCACTGACCCCACATGCCCCACACGCCCTGCCCTCGTTCCGCTCATTCAAAGGTAGATAAGCAGAAAAAGCATCGACGTCGTCCACTCATCGCCATGATGCCGTTTCGTAATTGTTCATAGCCCATCAAATATCCTGACTGCGTTTACTGGGACGCGCACTGCACACGCTCACCGCCGGGGTGCATGTCATCGTCATCCTCGTCCATAGCGGCGCCACGACTCCGCGCCTGCTCTCTGGTCGGGTCGACGTTATCGAGCTGGAAGTCTTCAGTCATGGCGTCCGCCGGGGGAGTGATCTGCTGCTTGCGGGGGCCCAGGATACGCTCGAGAGCAAGCCTGTCCTCTTCGGTCATGGAGCCGCCGTCGGGGCCGGCGATGCGCTCGGGGAACTTGACGTCGAATTGGATGTAGAGGTTGCCGAAGTCGTGGTGGCGGTACGAGGGCATACCCTGGCCGCGGATGACCTTCACGTCGTCTGGGAAGCTGGTTAATCATCGAATGTTCGATTAGGTTTGTGAGAATTAGGGATACTTACTCGGGGCGATGACCTCGCCTGGGATGATCTCGACAGTCAACCACCGCTCGTCAAGGTGCTCGATGTGGATCTGGCCACCAGCAAGCGCGGTGACAAGGTCGATCTCGGCGTGGTAGAACAGGTCGTCGTCCTTGCGCTGGAAACGCGGGTGCGGCTTCTGCTCGATCTCGAAGACAACGTCACCAGGCTCGACATCCGGGTGCTGGTCGCCCTCGCCGCGGAATTCGATCTTTTGGCCGCTCCGGACACCTCTGTCGACGTGCACGTGGAGGACCTTGCGCTCGATGATGGTCTTCTTGCCGTTGCACTGCTTGCAGCGGTCCTTGTCGCGGATGATCTCGCCCTCGCCGTTGCAGTCGGGGCAGACAGTCTGGAAGCGCTGGATCATCGGGCCCATCTGCCTCATCATCGTCTTCATACCCCGGCCATCGCAGCCAGCGCACTTCTTGACAGCACCCTCCTTGCCTCCGCGACCCTCGCACTTGGAGCACAGAACCGACTTCTGGAGAGCGAGCTTCGAGACCTTGCCGCGGTAGATGTCCTCGAGAGAGACCTTGTGGACGTGGGAGATGGTGCGCGCCTTCTTGGGCCCGGTTTCCCTCATGCCGCCGCCGAACATGCCACCGAAGGGACCGCCGCCGCCTCCGAAGAATTGCGCGAACAAGTCCTCTGCGGCCGTGCCGCCGGCACCACCAGCACCCTGCTCCAAGCCCTCCTCGCCATATTGGTCGTACAGCTGGCGCTTCTCGGGATCTGAGAGAACCTCGTAGGCGTGCGACAGGTCCTTGAACTTCTCGGCGGCTTCAGGGTTTGCGGCGTTCTTGTCTGTGGGTGATGTTGTCAGCGAGGCTAAGCGGGCGAGAGCGATCAGCGGAGTAACCTACCGGGATGGTGTTTTAATGCGCCCTTCTTGTACGCAGACTTGAGCTGGGCCTCAGTTGCATCCGGCGACACCCCCAGGATCTCGTAGTACTTGGTCTCCTTGACCATGGTTGCGGTGTTGGAGTGGAGAGTGTGGGTATAGTAAGGAAGAGGCTTTCAGCCGCGCGAAGGTGTTGGGGAGGCGATAAGGCTGGTTTCGCAATGGATTGGTCGCGGTTTCTTCTTGCTGCAAGATGGATGTCAGTCTGGCGCGGTTGAAGAAAGCACGACGTGCGAATGTGAAGAGGCTTAAAAGGAACCAAGTGGCACGGCGCTGACAGTTCTGCTGAGCGTACCACAGAGGGGCGGTGGGCCAGAGCGGGCAGATCTAGTGTGATGACGAACCTTTTGGCGCGCGAGAGCGATGGGATACCTGGACGGCGCTGGCCAAGTGGTTGCAGGTATAGAAGGATTTGTGGGCGGCGCGTTATACACAGAGGAAATGCTATTGAGAGAGCTGATGAGTGCAGTCGTGAGGGCAGGCTATGGGCCTAAAATTCCACCGCCAGGATCACCAATCGGGGCCTTCGCCTGTGCTAGCTAGAGGTTTCGACTTGTTCCAAGCTCTTCGACCCAATTCCACACCGCCGCAAACTGTGGCTGGTGCATCCGCCCAAAGCCAAACCCTCAGTAATCATCAGCCAACATCAGCCTCATCATACTGTACGCGCTCCGTCCGACCGCGCGCGTCCTCCGTACACTGCCGATGCTTCTGCCCGGCAATATCATCAGCAGTCCGCGGGCTTGCGGCATCGGGCTCTTCCCTGCCCGCCCGTCATCACGCTGCGCGTTCATTCCCGCCCGCCGTGACGACGAAGGCCCGATATTTGCCATAACTACCGTATCGTGATTCGCTGTCATGCTGCCTATGTAATGCTTGACTGCATGTGGATAACCACATACAAAACTACGCTGCTTGCCGTGCTTGTCTCCGCAAACCACAACATTGTACACTTCTTGTAACTTATCTCATCCACTCCCAATCGACCCAAGCACTCAGCACCGCACAACCGTCTTGAACATGTCGCCAACTGACGCCGGATTCGTCGCTGCCGTTGAGGAGGCCAAGAAGGGCTACGAGGAGGGAGGCGTGCCCAGTATGCTAGCTCTACCTCTGAGTCGTCTGGTCAGGCATGCACGATGTTGACGTATTCGCAGTTGGCGCATGCCTCGTTGCCGCGGACGGCACGATTCTCGGACGCGGTCACAACATGAGGATTCAGAAGAGCTCAGCAACGCTTCACGTGAGTAGCATCAACCATGACTCGATAGCACTCCTTTCCATCGTCTTATCCTTGCCGGCCAGCATACTGACAAATGGCAAGGCCGAGATCTCAGCTCTAGAGAACGCCGGACGGCTGCCCGCATCTGTCTACCAGGGCGCCACCATGTACACGACGCTTTCCCCCTGCGACATGTGCACCGGTGCCTGCGTCATGTACGGCGTTAAGCGTGTCGTTATCGGCGAGAACATCACCTTCGTCGGCGGCGAAGAGTACCTGAAGCAGAGGGGTATCGAGGTCCAAGTGCTCAAGAACGAGGAGTGCGAGGCCTTGATGCGCAAGTTCATTATGGAGAAGCCTGGCGACTGGTGAGTCGCTCTCAAGGCATGTGCCATGTTTTCGTTGCTGACAAGCTGTAAAACTAGGAACGAGGATATTGGCGAAGATCCTAACGCCATGCCTTGAGCTTTCCATTTTGGTTTTCTTGTATAACTAAGGGATGGCCGTTCTGCTGAAGTAGTCTTTCAGTAGCTACATGATAGGCATCTCAGCTTGAGTGTAGGAGGAAGTGGACGAAGTTCTGATGCACGAAGAGACGAGACGAGACGAGATGAGACGACGCTAGACACGATAGAATGAGACTATCAACGCTGAAGAGATATTGCATTGCAAGGCCTGGACCAGGGTATTCGTATGTAGTAAGCAGATCTTGGGCACCGACTGATATAGCGACCACCATTAAGCAGCCATTTGCTCCACAGACTGCGAAACAGGCAGCTAAGAAAACGCAGTATATCCAGTGCAACAAAGCTGTGTCACATCATGGTGCATCGAGCAGAGTGGAAATGGACAGGTGTATCATGCTCTGGGAGCTGATACGAGCCATCCGCAGGCCCTTCCTGGATTACGGTCCAGAGTCTTGTGATCCGCATCATGTGTAGCTTCATGCTCATTGGAGTGTGAGAGTTTGAAGTTGGAGTTCGAAGCGTAGAAATGTTCGTTTGGTAGCCTGAGCCTGGCCCCTCGAGTTCGTGGAAAGCCCCTGGAGACGACGCCAGTCAGGTACAAACCAGAGCACAGCGCCTCAGGGCGCATTGAGGAGATTCAGCGCACTCTGGAAAGCGTTTACTACTTTCATGTCTGCAGAGATGTTAGCCGGAGTCATCGTCAGCTTTTGCACTATATACGAACAGTGTTGCCTTTTCTCCTCAAGCTGAGCTTCGGAAATTCTCACGTGTGCTGAGCGTGTCATCAATCTGGAGTTTGCAGCATCAGCTTAGGAAATGTGAGACTTTTGATGACGGTGGTCATCTTACCGAGTGAAAGACCTATCCACCTCATGTGCGGCCGTGGTTTGAGCCCATAGTTCGAAGAACTTGAAGTGTCAGTTGGCAGGCATGTAAAGATGAGGGATTATCCGATTACCTTCATGAGGTCGGTGAACTCAATTCCAATCTGGGTTTCCTCCGCCTGTAGCTTCTTCATTGCGTCGTGGTAACGCTCTTGGAGGTCCGTCCAGTCAAATTCGGCAAGCTCTTCGGTCGGGTCTGACTGTTCTTCTTCCTCTTCATCATTCACATTCTGCTGATTTGGTTTGACCGAGGTCACATTTTGTGAGTCTGAGTCTGAGTCTTGGATCATGGGACTCGATAAACGTGGTCCAGGGGTGGGCGTTCCTGAACGGTCACTACGGCTAGCTGGACGAACTGTTCCATCCTTCGTGTCATCATTGCCCTGATTGCCAGCCATCTCGGTGTGAGTACGCTTTCTTGAAGGGCTTTCTCCCTCGCTTGTCACGTGGGTTGGTGCCCTCGATGGAGATGGTGCAGGTGGAGAGATCGGATCAGTAGATGGCAGATGTTTAGACGGAGGCGACGCGAACAATGACTTTTTCTCGACTTCAGTGCTTGACATTGCGGATCAGCGCTGCATATATTAGCGATTGGAGCCGGATAACCACAGCGAGTTTGCCATTTGTCCGCGTGCATGTAGCTGGCGAGTTGTTCCGGTGACAGACTGCGCGTGGTGTCGCGACCCGACGTCGGCTTGCTGTGCGCGACGTGCCAAGATCGACAGGGATCTGACGTGACCCGGAGTGTCACAAGCTCCCAGCCGCCTCACTTCTCGAACCTCAGTTCAACGAAGACGGTCGAAATCTCTCTGCTGGTGCCTATATCGCCATTATCCCATGCTTGCACCCCGCAAAGCTTCCAGTCAACAGCGAACGTGTATGGACCCGACACAAAAGCCAGCTTCCACCCCACGCCGTTGCTCAACATGAACCGCTGGCTCCGGCCTCCGAATTTCGTTATAAACGCAGGGCCACCAATACCCTAAGCATACCGATCACCGCCTTCTTTGTCTATACACAGTTCTCGGGACTTCGAACATATACCAGATTTCGCCATGGACTGCGGTATCTGCGGAAGCGAGTTTGGGCGCAAGGTCAAGCCCAACTGTGCAACATGCGCACGATGCGCCCTCGAAGAGTTGCGGATGTCCCACGCAGGAACGCTCATTGGAAACGAGGCCTTGCGCGAACACGTCCGAGCCGCGTCCACCGGCAGCATGGATGGAGCGGGCCAAGCAGTCACTTTAGGGTCCACACTTATCGACACCCACGAAAGCGCGAAGAGCATAGCCCTACGGCGCATCCGCAACACCATACGTGAACAGCAGGAGACTGTGAGTCGGGTGAATGAGGAGCAAGAGCAGCTGCGCACTCAAATAGAGGAACGCAAGCGGGACATAGCCGCGAGGAAAGCAGCTGTAGCTCAACGACGCTCCGATCTCAGCTCCGCGACCTATAGTATCGACCGAAGGAGAGCGAAGGAACTCCAGAATGCCAAAGAGCTGGCTGAAGCGATCAAAGCTGAAGATGAACGCGGACATCTTGGGGATATGTACAAGAGGGTGTGGTGTTGTAAGAAGGCTGCAGAAGTTGCTAATCTCAGGCGACTGAGGCACAGGTCCGAGCATGGCAGCTCAAGATCTCAGTACGTCATTGGTGGTATACGCATACTCGACCTGAGAGAGCTTAACGGTTCGTTACACGCGCCTTTGCAACGTTTTGACCATTAATCAGTTGACAGGCGCGCATCACAACGAAGTATCGGCCTCCCTCGACCTTCTTGCCAGGCTTGTGGTAAGAGTATCTGGGTATCTCTGTGTTCGTCTTCCGGCAGAGATCACTTTACCACACAAGGACTGGCCACGGGCAACCATATTTCCAATCGATGGTTCATATACGGCGTATAACATACCTTTTCCTGGAAGTACGCCCATCTCTTCGACAAGCAATAGTCCCGAAGCTTCCCGAAGCTTTGACCCAAGAAACGATTTGCCGCGCCCAAGGCCTTTGTTCATCGATGAGCCATTAAAAGACATCGCCAAGAAGAACCCTTCTGCGTTGAAATTCTTCATCGAAGGCGTCTCCTGGCTTGCGTGGGACATTGCATGGCTGTGTCGGACGCAGGGAATGACTTCGAGCTTCAACGACTGGCAAGAAGTCTGTCCCATGGGCCGAAATCTGTGGCACCTCATAGTTGAGAGTGCACAGGCGTCCCTGCACGACCTGGACCGTGAATTGGCAAAGTTGAAAGCAGCCGACTCCACAGCAAACACACCTGCCAGGCCCGCGGCAGAACTGGGCATGGGTCATTTCTCGCACGGAATGGCAAATGGGTTCCTGGAGACGGCGGAGGGAAAGAAGCACATGAAGGGATGGAAATTGCAGTCTCCCACTCGGGTTGTGGACAAGCTGAGGTCGTATCTACAGACGGAGATGCAGGGCGCGGAGTGGGAAGTGCTGGACGAAAAGGAATGGGAGATGGAGCAGGAAGGGACAGGAGAAGACCCCGGACTTAGGGCAGCGGGTCGGAGCAGTAGGGGGCAGAGCGAAGTTGTTGGCAAAGGCGGTACGAGCGGTGGATTGACCGCTCGGGCCGGCGGGGCTGAGAAGGGCAGCGCGGACGAGGGGCAGGGGCGAGCGCGGGGCCACTACAACGGATGGACCAAGGTGAAGAGCCGCAGCGAAGAGGAGAGGCGATGATGATGAGATAAGATAGCAAGCGAAGAGCAATAGCAATATAGCAGCTGGACAGCCATGCGCCTTGTGCGCGTTCGATAGAAGCTCTAGAATGCGTGGAAAAGGGGTGGAACAGGGCGCGGCGGTGCGGTGGTGCGGTGGTGCGGAGAAAGCCAGGCGGTGTTGAGAGCGCTGGAGCGCTGAGATCGACGATGGCCAGTAGGGCAAAAAGGTGTTGTTCGTGAGTTGTGATGTGATGGCGGAGAGTTGACAGTCACAATCAAACGGAAGCTTGAAGGGTGTATCAGATGGTGTTGATCACGTGCAAGGGTCCAACGTTAACGTTACTCATGAGGCTCTTTTCCTCTTTTCTCGCTGATGGGCTTCCTGGTCGACGGCTTCAGGCCTCTCAACATCATCAATCATCAGCTGCCCCTCGACAACGACGTCGCAACGTGAACGACAGCAGCGGCCGCGGTCAGCCTTACGACCGGTCGCCATGCCGGCACGACAACCGCGGATACGATCACTTCGCTGCGGCCATGGTCTCCTGAGTGCTCGAGTCGCCTGCAGTCGGCCCTGCAGATCTTCATTGATGCTTCGTGCGCGCTCGGCGGAACCGCGTTGCCTTTCGACTGGCCGGTCGCGCTCGCTGTGGGCCTTGGAAGTGGGAATCGAATTGAACGCATGGCCCGCTTGGCGACGGCGATACGGAAAAGGGCTCAATCTCTCTGCGATGATCCGCTCCTGTTGTGGACGGCGGCCGAAGGCAGAGCGGTCGAGCGCTGGTGGTGGTGGTGGTGGTGTTGTGGGTTGTGGGTGATGGCGACAGACAGGTACTGCACTGTACTGTAGCGCTGGCTGACGGCGGCCGTTGACAGGTGCGACAGAGAGGCATCGGGGCCTTTTGAGTGATCAGGGTAGTCATGTACGGTATGTAGGTACTGTAGCGGACGCCAGCCGCAGTGCATCGCTAACGTTAACTTAACTTATCGCTCTATCGCGGTCGAGGGCGTGGCGCGGGAGCTGGCTGGCGTCTTCGGCAATGCAGCGTAGGTGGAGGGCGTCAGGTAATGTCAGGTACTGTAGGCGACCGGTGCGGTCCAGGGGAAATTGCAGCTATACGGCGGTGGTGCTGGGAAGGTCTGCTCCATCTGCTCCATCTGCTCCATCCAGTCCGCGATTCCGTTCCCCAGACTGCGCCATGCTGCGCCGGGCTCCCAATTTCCACCCTCGCCGCTCAAGGCCGTTAGCGTGGCTCGGCCATGGCTTGATATGCCCCCAGCGAGATCGCCCAAGCTCAATCTCCCGCCCCTGGCACCTCTCTGTCAAAACCTCAGTCGCTCGCAGTCTTTGTTGCTCTGTCAAGGCAACTCTGCATCCTCAAAGTCACGGCCAAACTGCCTCGTCGCTCCTTTGCCTTTCCACCGCTTCACTCGTTCAGCGGGCCCTCTCCATCAACCCCATTGCTCTTCTGCCTTGTACTCCCCGTCCCGCACATCAACGTATAAGATCCAGTCAACATGAAGTCTGCTCTTCTCGCCGTCGCTGCCGGCGCCCTTGTCGGCAATGCCGCTGCCAATGTCCACGAGCGTCACCAGGGCTTCCACAACCGCCGTGGTTTCGCTCCCATGGCCGAGAACGAGACCTGCGGTTGCACCACCTACGTCTCGACCTTCTACGGCGAGCCTACGCGTGAGTAAACACTGCGCCCAGAGCGCCGCCCTCCGTCCTGGGTTTCAACAGTTCATGAGCATGCGTTCTGATATCTGCCATAGTGATCCAGCCCATGGGCACGCCCTCCTCGATGGCTACTCCTAACACTCCTCTGATGCCCGGCTCTCCCAACACCCCGGCCTCATCCGTCATGGCCGCCAGCTCCACCCCGGCTGCGGCTGTTCCCACCCCGGTTGTGACGACCTTCGCGACCCCGGGTACCTACACGGTCCCGGCCACGACTCTGACCGTCACTGACACCACTACCGTCTGCGGTGCCACCACGGCTTCGTTGACTCCCGGTGTCAACACCTACGGTGGTGTCACCACCTCCGTCTCTACGGCCACCACCGTCACGTGCCCGTACGCCACGGTTGAGACCTCGGGCTCCACCACCACCAGCGTCATCAGGGAGACCACCTACTACTGCCCGTACTCTGGTGTCCACACCATCGGTGCCACCACCACGAGCGTCGCCACCGACACCGTGACTGTGTGCCCCGTTGCTACCTCCTACGCCCCGGGTACCTACACCGCCCCCGAGCAGACGGTCACTGTCACCAAGACCAACGACATCTACTACTGCCCGTACGAGAGCGCCGGTGCCACCAGCAGCATCTTCTCCACCCCCACCCCGGTCTACACTCCCAGCAGCGCTGCTCTTGGTGCTTCCAGCACTCCCATGGCCACTCCTGCCTCCCCCGCCGTCGCTGTTGCTAGCGGCTCCCCCTCGTCTGGCTCGACCATTTACTTGGACGAGACCACGACTCTGGCCTCTACCTTCACCTCGACTCCCGCTGCCACTGGTTCGACCATCTACATCGACACCACCACCTCGCTGGCTTCGACCTACACCTCTACCGCTGCCTCTGCTAGCTCCACCGCCGCCAACGGTATGACCACCAACGGCAAGCAGTGGGCCATGACCTACACCCCGTACACCTCTTCCGGCGACTGCAAGGACAAGGACACCGTCATGGCCGACGTCAAGGACATCAAGCAGAAGGGTTTCACCACGCTCCGTCTCTACTCCACCGACTGCTCTGGTCTCGTCAACATTGGTGCCGCCGCGTCCGAGTACGGCCTCAAGCTGATCATCGGTATCTACATTGACTCCACCGGTGTCTCCGCTTCCGCCACCACCGACCAGGTCACCGAGGTCATCTCCTGGGGTAAGGAGGGCAGCAACTGGGACCTTGTCGACCTGATCATCGTCGGTAACGAGGCCATCTTCAACGGATACTGCACCGCCGCCGAGCTCGGCTCCTTCATCGCCAGCATCCGCACCGAGATCTCTGCCGCCTCCCTCGACGTCAAGCTCCTCACCACCACCGAGCCCCTCAACATCCTCCAGGAGCAGGCCGACCAGTACCTGTGCGAGCACATTGACGTCCTCGGTGTCAACGTCCAGGCCTTCTTCACCTCTTCCGTTGCCGCCGCCGACGCCGGTGACTTCATCAACAACCAGCTCGACCTGACCCTGGAGGTGTGCCCCTCGTACCCCGACATCACCGAAGCCTACAACCTCGAGTCCGGCTGGCCCCACCAGTCCACCACCAACAACGTCCTCGCTGTTGCTGGTGTCTCTGAGCAGGCCACCGCCCTCGCCTCCATCCTCGAGAAGGCCGGTACCAGGTCCGCCATCTTCGCCTACGCCGACGACGAGTGGAAGTCCGCTGGCGAGTACGGCGTCGAGCAGTACTTTGGCTGCGCCGACCAGTTCACCATCGTCTCCGGCGAGGTCAAGATCGGCGAGATCTCCGTCGGTGCTTCCCTCTCCGTCAGCAGCAGCTCCGGCATCGACCTCGACCTGAACGTCAGCCTGTAAATCCAGGACGACTGACGGGTCCTTGGTTCATCATTTCCTTGGGTTTGTACAGCGATGTTTCGAGTGCTCTGTTTTACTACTGTCAGATGGGGAGGCGATTTTTGATACCTCGGATGGCTCATTCACAGCAAGCGGGCTTTTCGGGACGTGGATATTCGGACGTGCGTGATGGAAGGGGGGGACTTGTGTTGAATAAGCTAGGGGATCGCTCAGAGAGAGTGGCCATATGAACATCGTGTTGGCTATACTCCTCCCGTCCTTTTAGTGTCTAATCTTTATTCATTGAATGATCACATGCTTGTGTCTGCTGCCGCTCCGCCTGACGTGTCTGCTGCCAACCCACGTGTTTTGACGACTTCCCGGTCGATATAAAAACCGCCTGCTTCCTCCAAGCAACTGGAACTGCACTGCGTCTCGGTCTCCGCACTACCCAACAAAACCCGCCAGGCGTAATTGAAAGATCAAAACCATCGAGACCGTATCATTCCGTCCTCGATCCGTCGTGCGAAGGGAAGTCATTGCCTCAACAGCAACCGCGACCAGATTCATCTCCATGTTGTTGATGCGCATCATCATTGCAACGTCGTCCATCACCCAGCAGCTTCAGCAGAATTCGGAGACGAACCACAACACCACCTCAACCAAGATGTCCTCAAGTCCCAAATCCCGCGACTTCGGCATCACCGTCGATGTTCTGCGAATCTGGAAAAGCAATGTCGGTTGCCGCATTTCGCTGAGCAGTTGCTGCGTGCGCATCTTGGCTTGATGTTCGAATCCAAAGCAATCCTTCTACAGCCGTATGAATCTGTCTCAATCGAAGGTTGCGGTGACCCATAGCTACTGTGTGAGCACCTTGATCCGGAACCTGGGTACAAAAGCACTCGAGATATAAATCAGACCTATGGATTTTCCCTAGTCTGCAGAATACCGTGCACACCAAACGTTGCGATTGGCTTCAATGCCAACGACTTATTACCCATCTGTTGCAGAGAGTATGTTTCCAACTATATCGCTTTGGTGGCTATGGTGACTGAGTTGATAGTCAGTACGCATCACCATTCCAACATCATGATTTGCACTTTTGGCAGAATATGGAGATGGAGCGCATCATCATAGCGACAAGGAGTGTGCCTGTGGCAGTGTGCCCTTGGGAACCCTGGATTCCGGACATGGTCATCTGTGGAACAAGAAATGAACGATTCTGAACGTTGTTGTTTGATCTGCTAAGTGAGCACCTTGGTCTGGCGTAGTTGGGATAGAGCGAATGTTTTATATCCCGTAGCATGGTGGCTGGGGGTGTATAACGCCCTTCTAACCGCATTGAGCGCGATGAACAGCCCGAATTCGCGGATCATGGAATAAAATTATTACGGTCGGTGCTTATTAGCGGAGAGTATGAGAGATTGAAAGCATGTCAATGATGAATACTTGTACTTCAGAGGTGTCTCGAAATTCTTGAGTGAGTGTACGGTGATGATGTTATGGGGTGTCCCTCAACATAATATTTCAGAACTCATGAAGACTTCGCATCATCTTGTCTGACAGATGGCCAAGTGAGGCGTTCAGTAATTAAGCGATTGGCTCCCGCCTACGATGAAATTGGTCAGAGTTGATGGCTTTCCATGGGAAGCTCCATTGGCAGTCCTGTTCGCCCACAAAGAGCAGTCTGAAGTGGGGGATCAATCATGGAGCCATCCTTACACTTCCAAGGTCAGCACACCGGCTCGAATACACAAAAAGCGAGGAAGCTGCTATCTGCGGAAAGTCGACTCCTAGCTAATCACTCCAGAATACCCCCTTACCTCCTGCCATCTTCCAACATAAAAGTGCGACGACCCTCTTTTTGACTTCACCATGTACATCCAAATCAAACTCCTCTGTATGGACCTGAAGGTGGCATTCTTCCAGCGAATGCCAGAAGAAGAGCTTCCACATCTTCTCGCTACCCGTACTCTCCGCTTCGCAAACAGACAGACATCGAGCACCGATCCAATACCTCCAAGCCCCGGGTACCAGAATCCATTCGCAAGCGGCGAGCAGCAATATACGAGCAGCGAATACCCGAGGTTTGGTCGCTTCAAGAATCGAACTTCTGAAAGCGGCACCAGCGTGTAAAAGCCAGCGTTAAATATCGCACCAAAAGCATAGGCAACGCCCGAGGCGAGCGGTAGGCAGCCACGAGTTCTGCAGAAAGCACCCGGGACCAATCACCACCGCACGAAACCAGGCCACGAGGATTGTGGAGGACGTCTCAAGATTTGCGACTTTTGACAACTCCGACTCCACGGCTGGCGGCCCGCTTTACATCCCTACGATTGAAAGCGTGGAGCTGCTCTCACTTTTCCGGCTTTCTTTCTTGCTCAGTTCCAAAAACAGTCCTTCTGCGCTTATTTTTCTTCCTGTCAAGGGCCTGGCGTGGTATGAATTATTTGATGCTGTGTGGATTTCTTGAAAAAGCCACTTCTGACTCGCAAGATAGTATGAAGTGATCAGCTTTCACCAGAGAATCACTTCTTACACAAAACGAGCATGGCATTGGACTTGTCAAAGGTTAACAGCCGCCGCCATGCTTAGTCCAGCGGCTGGCTTTCCAAATGGCTGTGCATGAAGCATGTATGATGACATGGCAAGGATGCTCGTCTCGTTTATCCAAGCTCTTGACGGGTTTGCCCTCCCATTTATACTGAAACCGCGGCATACGAGATGCAGCTGGGTTCGTAATAGAATTTGGGAAAGGAGATGGAAGACGTCGAGATGGTGCTGCGATGGTGGATTTGACGTGCGCTCGGAATGACGACACCGCTCGGGCCGAGCCGAAGGTTCAGGCTCTTGTTCCGAACGAAATACCAACCCGAGATCGGCACAGTCCCTACAACTCAATCATGGGAGAGACAAGTGTACAGAATGACTTCTGGTTATTTGGCTATGGGTAAGTTCGTGGACAATCTGCCCTGGGCGAATGCTAACCATCATTTAGGAGCCTCATCTGGAAGCCACCTCCGCATTTCGGTACCTCCTCACCCCGCGCAACGCCTTGTGCAAATCGCTGAGTTCCGGCAGACCAGCGAGTACCCGGATACATAGAAGGCTACGTGCGCCGGTTCTGGCAGGTATGTCTATGAGGTGTGACCTCAGCGGACAGAAGAAGAGCTAAGACGTTACGGATAGGCTAGGTACGATATCCTGCACCAGCCTATTACAGTCCTCTGGCAGGCTGATATCTTCCTAGCGAAGATCACCGGGGAACTCCAGAAGCTCCAGGAAGAGTGGCCACACTGATTGACCGAGCACACTGGGAAACTTTGACAGATCATGTTGGTATTCACTGTCCTGGATCACCGCGACGGCTGACGGTGGCAGCATTCTGCACCAGCTGAAAAAGTCTGGGGCGCCGCATACCACATCCCATCTGAAAAGGTGGCCGAAGTCCGAGCCTACCTTGACATCAGGGAAATAAATGGCTACAGTATACAGTACACGCCCTTCCACCCTGGCGCCGCCGCCGGACCTTCATCGAAACCCATCCATTGTCTCGTCTACATTGGACTCCCAGATAATCCGCAATTCTTGGGCCCTCAAGACCCACAGAAACTAGCCGAGCATATTGTACGGAGCCGTGGACCGAGTGGGGAGAACAAGGAATATTTATACATGCTCGAGACTGCGTTACTAGAGCTGGGCCCGGATAGCGGAGACGACCACATTTTCGACCTGGCTAGACGATGCCGTGATGTGGAAGCGAAGCGAAACGTAAACCGAGAATCAACCAAAGAAGAGAGAGATCCTGGTCATAGGCTACACAAGGTAGGCAGCACTGAGGAACAGGAGGAAGTAGAGAAAACATAAGAGCAATCATGACCTCAAAGTGGTCCATCATTTACGATACAACTCAAGCACGGATTGTGGCATCTTTCAGTTCAAAATAACTGAACACTGATAATTTCATCGAATCCACAGGCGACAGGCTCGGTCCGGCCATCAGAGTATTCCAAGCATGTCATCTTTGATAACTCGCATTATCTCCTGTCTCTATCTCTATCTGCTCACGTCCAGGCTTGAGGCATCTTCCCTTACGTCCAACCTCCTCTCTAAGCATATTCAACCTCTCATCGCTATCAAAATCGAATTCGCCGCTCCAGAAACCACAACCGATGTTGCTTGACTCTTTCCGATTCTGTACTTGCGCAGCACCCTCAGCATCCACTGGTGGGGGATATATCTTCTCCCTATGGTCTTCCAAGGCGATTATACTGTCTCCAACCATGTGGTGAAACAGTTCCGGGTTTACGGTAAAGCATTTCAGACCCCGGATTCTACAGCCGTGCGCCATGGCTGAATCGAATGCCGCCAGATCCGGCGCAGCAACTGGCGCAACTTCTTCGATGATGCGCTTTGCGCCCGCACGAGTTACAGCATAACCAAAGGTGCAAAGTGGCAAGACAGACTGGTGAATAACACGGGTCTTTTCCTCCATCTCAAGAGCATCCATGAGGTTCTTGGTGAACGGATGGAGGTCCTGCCTGGCGAGGAGGCTCTCATCATGGTAGATGGTATGTACCAGTGGATCCAAGGTGGCCGGTGACTGGTGACCGGGTCCTACTCCCTGATCAAGCGTGCCGAACCAGTCACCACAGTGGCCGAGATATATCGTGTCCCAAAGCGACAGATTACCCCAGTAAGTTGTGGATGGCTCAGCCATTGACCTCATGGCTGCAGCGGCTTCGGGTATCTGAACGGTTCGGAGGCGTATATCCCAGTCGACATCGTCTTCGAGAATGAGGGCAGTTTCGAGACCTGAATCCAAAAACCTCCATCCAAAGTCAGCTTGTGCTTCTAAGGAAACGTTCTGAACCAACCATTTCAGTGTATAAAAATGCGACAGCCAAGCAAGTACTGTCCCTCTTCCGGTATCTCTAGCTGTTCGCCACATCAAAGTGTCGGTAAAGTTCTGGACGTCCTCTTCCGTCCATACCGGCTGTTGGAGAATCGTCAACTCGAGTTCGGTGACATTAGCAGCATGTATGAGCTTTTGACGTCGCGGCGAGTTCGCAGAAGATACTGCGATCACTGCCTCGAAACCGAGCGTCGCATTCGCCGGACCTCTGAATTGCGTTTCGTTGAAGACGATGGGCGAGGACGCGTAATCGGGATATTCATAGATGGTGGTCGTCCTCCGCCAACAGAAAAGAGCAAGAACGCTGAGCGGAAGAGCGACGAAGAGAATATGTTTTCGAGCGAGAATCATGGTGTCAGCTAGGACGACGTTTGACTTCCCCGGGGAAGAGGTAAATGTGCCCCCGTACTCCGTAACGCAGGCGGCGACATCATTTTGAGGTCCTGCTAATGAAGCGGGAATCGGAGAGCAGCAGCGGGGGCGGAGTATCCACTCTCAAAGCGCCAATCAGAGTCGCATTGCTTGCGCGCGACAAATGGGAGCGTGATTGTTCCCATAAAAGTTTCTCGCAAAGGAAAAGACACCGACGGACAGTTGTCGATCTTTGGCGTGCGTAAGCGCGCGCACTGAACAGCCTGGGGGTACAGAACGTCCCGGAGTTAACCCAGGACATTGTGGTCCTACACTCGCTTCAACTGAAACCAAATCAAGTCCATCAAGACTGCGAATACTCGACGTCTGGCGTGTATCTCGGCAACGGCGTCAGTTTCGCACCAACGGTTACACAGCTATCCTGCAGACTTGTGCCTTCGCAGTTTCATTCCTACTCAATATCGTGCCTCCCTCCATCGAGAGGAAATGCGGCACAGCAATGACCGATGCTTTTGCAGCCGAACATGCTTGTTTTCCTGCTTCAGTAAGCGCCCGGATTTTCGGCTCTCCCAGGAACCCGATCAAAAGAATAAACACCCAATTATACAGCACAATTTTTAACAAGGGAATGAGTTAATTTGACATACGGCGCAGCATCCACCATGGGTCATAGAGAGCTGCGCCGCTTGAGGCGCGCTTCTTCGGTTCACTCAATGGTATCGTGGTTTCCAGTATCACCCTACTGCATTGCTTGTCGATATTTCCCAAGCTATTCTGAACTTCAATTGCATCGTCTATTCAGGTGCATCTGAAATCTTGGCAAACTTCCCTTCGATCTCCACCTTTGTTGTTCACTCCTCTCGTCAATGGGTTTCTGGCGAAGGGAACCATGGCCCATAGCCGTTGTATTTCTGGCTGCATCTGGAGAATCCGCGTCGAACTTGAAAGTACCATGGAGCACAGAGATTTACGGACCAGATGGTCCATGGCATGCAGTGACTGCACTAGTCGGAGGTCTCAACTCGCAAGGTACTACCCAAGTTGACCTTTTCCCTGGAGGTATCTATGGAACTTTCCTGCTCACCGACGACGCTTGCTCCCTATTCCCGAATACGACCTGTGGCAAAGGCGGGTTGTGGTCCCCAGATTTCAAGTCCGACACAGATACCGGATTTGAAGCAACTTGGAGGACCAACAGCTTCGAGAACACTACGCTTGGATCCGGAGAGACCTACGTACAGGCTATGACCATCAATGGTCTGACAGTTGGGAACGTGCCTCTAGTAGCGACCGATAATTTCAAACAGACGAGCCCAGGTGGCACGGAGTACGGTTCGGAGTGCGGCACTTTGGCATTAGGCACAGGATCAACAACACAAGTTCAGGTGTTCGACACGGCGCCGACGTCCAATGACAGCTGGGGTTTCGAATTCCCAGCTGCTCTATATAATGAAAGTATCATTCCGTCATACTCTTGGATGCTTCATATCGGTTCGGCGAATCTCGATTACGACGGCTCACTCATACTCGGCGGATACGACAAAGGACGCACTATCGGTCCATATCTTAATTACACTGGCGCAGGCCTTTCGCTTCTTGATATTGGACTCGGCGTGGAAAGGGGAGCGTCGCCTTTCTCTACTGGGGCTAAAACCGTAACTGGCCTTCTCCTGGACGACACGAACGAGCAGACGATAGTGGACATTTACGTGGACGAACTTTTGCCATACATGTACCTGCCGGCCAAGACATGTGAAAGGCTGGCGCAAATCTTGCCTCTGACCTACGACACCACGCTCCGATATTACCTATGGAACACGGAAGACTCCTCATACGAAACGATTATCACCTCACCAACATACCTCTCCTTTGTTTTCAACTCCACAGCCGACACATCCACCAATGTCACAATCAAAGTTCCCCTCATGCTTCTCAATCTCACGCTAAGTTCGCCCCTTGTGGAGAAAGACACGCAGTACTTTCCGTGCCTTGACAATACGTTCGATGGCGCCGAGACTCACAGACTCGGTCGCGCGTTCCTGCAGTCTGCTTTCTATGGCTACAATTACAATGCCTACACCTCGTGGCTCGGTCAGGCAGCTGGTCCCGGCCTGGGTGAAGAGCGGATAGATATTGCGGATGCCACTTACGATATCGAGACGAACGACGACAACGGAACCATACTTTACGACAGCTGGAGAGATTATTGGACACCATTGGCAGCGGATAGCTCAGTCAGCGCGACGCCGAGCACAGCTGATAGTGGCTCAGCAGAGAGCAAGACAGATTCTGGCTCGGATGGGTTAGCGACAGGAGCGATAGCCGGCATCATCGTAGGCGCCATCTGTGCCCTTTTAGTCCTTGCCGGGGGTGCCCTATGGTGGTGGAGACAGCGAAGACAGAGAAAGACAGTCGCGAAGTCCGGGTCCGCAGTTGAGGAAGTCAACATCGTGGAACTGAGCAGTAAATGCCCCTTCGGTTGTCCGCACGAGAAAACGCATCTCCGGGGATGTCCGTACGGTCGCTCGCATGACTTCCCAGCACCAATAGAGCTGTACGCGACACAAGCTTTCCACGAGCTTTCCGGGTCCACTACATTTCCTCCAAGAGAGTTGGACGGACGCCAGATACATTTTCCTTCGCGATGACCACCGGGGGATGTCTATCCAATTATTTAGAAACATGATACCCAATAACTCAACGCTCCAAGGTAGCAAACTCCCACTATTCCGACCCCGTATTACAACCTTGACTGCGTCCAACATGGAAACTGATGTGCAAGTCGACCACTCCGGCTCCACTCACCTTTGCCCACGCGCTAAGCTCGATTCAGGCACATGCATGAAGGTCGAACGCGCTTGCTGCATGCGCGTAGATCAATCCGCTGCGCTCACCACGATCAGTCCGCTAAGCCCGCTATATCAACCTGCATGAAAGTCGAACGCCTTTCTGCATTCACAGTAGATCAGCTCGCCACTGTAATCAGCTCGCCACTGTAACCAGCATCTACACATCCCAAAGCAAGCAACATCCGGATGCCATTTCCCGCATCGTGAAGTACCCCTGGACAGCGCCTAATCTATCCGGCAGCAGGCAGGTGTTCCAAGCCACAACACCGTCTGCTCTGACGACGACATCGAAGGGAGTCGGTCCGTCGGCACGCACTAACGTTAAAGTACGGCAAGAGCAAGGAGCGCGAGTCCGCCTGGTCACGAACAACTAACGTTACAGTAACTCAGGTGATTGTTGGTGGTTTGGTTGGGACCTCGCCAAGGGGAGATGCGCGACGAGGCGGTCATGCATGACCTGCCATGGCTTCAGAACGCGGGAAGTCTGGTCCAGTCCGTTGACATAACGTTACAGCCCTTTGCGCTGCAGTGGAAAGGATTTGGAAGGGTGTAAGTGGGCGTACCGTTTGCGTTCTGATTCGATGGGGTTGGCTGCACGGAAAACAGAGGATAAGTAAAGAAAGCAGCTTCAGCTTTCCAGTCGCTCGCTGGCTGCTGCCACCTTGGCTGTAGATACGTTAGGTGAATGCATGCGATTTCGATCGGCCAATCTGGCAAAGTGAATCATGCTCGCGCAGCTCATTCACGCGTGCATGCCGACGACAAAACGCGCAGGAAAAAGGATAGCGTGAATGCATTTTCAACCCCCCTACCATCTCAACACCCGTAACTCCGCGCATGCCCACGAAAATCAAACCACCCCAATCAGCCCTCCCAATTCCTCCACCCACACCCACACCCCCCCACCCCGCCATCAATCCCCCCCGGCCCTCCCTCCTCAACCGTAACGTTAACGTCTCCGTAAGGCCCCTGCGCCGGATTCACGAGCGAGCCGCCAAAAGCGCGTTGTTCGAGGTTCAGCATGCCCGACGATTTGTTGACGTGGCCGTCGTCCTCGATGCCGTAGCAGTAGATCATTTTCTGGGTGATGTTGCCGCCGTGGCGGTCGAGGGAGATGGAGATGGGGGCGGGGAAGGAGCCGGGGCGGGAGAAATCGTTGATTGCGGACGAGGAAGCCGAGGCGGATGCGATGGTAGTGGTGGTTGTGGATGAGGATGAGGAGGTGGTTGAGGCGAGTAGTGGCTTCGAGGCATCCGAGTTGGTCCAGATTTTGACCACGAACCGTGTGTCCCGCCACGTGCATCTGACCCGAGCTGCGTCTTTTGTACTCCCTCCGTTCGCATCCGCCGCTATCTCCCCCGTGTCCGTCACGTTGACCGCGATGTTGTTTTTCAGGAAGATGCTGCGGTCGTAGTAGGTGTAGAAGCCGTAGTGCTCGTTGGCCTGACCGCGGTTGAAGAGGCGGAGGGGTTGGTTGGAGGGGAAGGCGAGGAGATTGGCGGGGGCGGCGGTGCCGTCGGCCATTATGGCCGGGGCCGGGATGATGGAGGCAATGGTGGAGTTGGAAGAGTCGCCTGAGTCGTCCGAGTCGTCGCGTTTGGCTAGGCGGTACGAGGTGCCTTCGCCGGAGAGGAATGTGATGAAGAATGGTGTCTCTTCGCCGGCGTAAGGCTCACTGTTACCGTCCGTCGTGTTGCCCAAGAAGGTCTGGTCCTCGAGGCTCGGCACAACTGGTGATGCGGTGGGTGCAGCGGCGCGAGCGAGGAGCTTGTGGAGGAAGCTTTCTTCCGACCTTTGGATGCTTCCTTCAGACCTCTTGCTCACGAGCGGCTGCAGAGCAGTCGTGTTTGAGACCGTTCCATTCACGAATGAGATTCTGACTTGGAAGTTTGGCTGGTCCGGCTCGTTAGGTTCCAATGCGGCCTGCTCGTCTTTCGGCACGGCGCAACTCCACATAGTTTGCGGTGATACGCACCCACTCTGCGCGTAGTTGTTCTCTGGACGTGCGATGGTGGCTACACCAGTTGGAATCGGTGGAAAGCCAGTGAGATTGAGCCAATTGGATGGAGTATCTGACGCGGTGGGCGACGAGGACCCAGTTCCGGTACCAGAGCTGGAACTGGAGCTGGAGCTGGAGCTTGAATCGCTGTGATGGCTGCGAGGAATGAAAACGCCGAGCAGGACGGCCAAGAGGATGATCAGCAAGATGAGGAATATCAAGCAGCAGCAGCAACATCTGCGCGACTTCTTCTTCTTCTTTTCCACGGGAGGCTGGTTGAGGTCTGGGCCCTTCTTTTTCCGTGAGAAGAGATGCCAGTACCCTCCCGCGCCTTTTTTCCATGGAGCTTGCGCTTTATCCTTCCTTTCGGGCATGCTTCTCTGTACTGGGAAAGGCCGAAGGGTGCCACCTCTGGTGGGCGTGTCGTTGGACTCGTAAGCAGCTCCTCGTTGATACGCAGCCATCGGCGGCGGCGCGAAGTATGGAATGGGATCATGAGCAGTCGCTGGCTGCGAGGTTGAGTCCATCCGCGATGGGTTCCGAACTTCGGCGCGCTCCAGAGCGCGTGGCATTTCATTAACGGCCTGCGGCTCGTTCACTGAACGAGCGTTCAGCACAGTGCCGATTGACGCAACAGCAACAACAGGCGTAGTGTCTGAACTCAGAGAAGTATCGCTCCTAGCAATGGGTGCTCGAGTGGCCGCGCCGTGCTCATGGGGGAAGCCATAGTAATGATGGTTGTTGATGTAAACATTGCCGGGCTGAGGATCGGCGGAGGCGCTATCCATTTGGGCTGAAACGGGATGGGCTTGAGTTTCGCGTTCAGCCACACCCGGCATCGCCCTATCGGACTGTGAGGATCTGGTTTGCTGAGCGGTACGCTTTGAGTCTTCGCGATTTATTTCTGGCGTCGTCGGATTGAAGGCCGAAGCCAGCATTCCAAGGTCGTCGCGTTTGCGGGTGATCTGCTCTGGCTGAGGCGATGGATGCTCCCACGTAGACGGACTGAAAACGGTGGATGCAGTCGCAGGCGTTTGGACCACGTATCTGGTATTACCGTGTTTGTCGATGGGGGATCTCTCTTGATACTGCTCAGTACGTGAGAACGTCGCGGCGGCTGGGAGAATCGGCACGTCCGGTGTACTCTTCTCGCTGTTGGGGCTGAACTTCCACCGCGAAGGAGTAATGATGAAGGGCGTGAGGATGACGTTCCACCAGCCCTGAGATCTGCGAGGAGTAGGAGGGATTGATGTATCGATATAGAGGCCAGGGGCGGCTTTTGAAGGCTTCTTCGCTGCTGATGCCGGGGACTGATCCTCTTCAAACAGTGTAGCAGCAGAGGTTACCCTTTCCTTCGTGTCTGATGTGTAAGCTCCATGAGACGAGTATTCAGTTTTGCCGTGGTCGCCTTCTCCTTTCGCGGTCTCTGGCAAACCCCTGTGCGACACAATACCGAAGCCTCCAAACTCTTTATCCTGCTCGTCATGAGCAAATCCATCATGGTGCTCAGCAGCTGCTCTGTATGTAGCAACTGGTACTGGAGGAACATCGCTCGGTGCACTGCCGTACATATAACCGTTCGTTGCGCGCGAATATATGCTCGACGTAGGTCTCGCACGAAACTTGGAGCTCGGCGCTGGAGGCGCAAGTAAAGTCCATTTCGGGCTTTCTTGAGCAGGTGTAATCGTAATCTTTGGTGTTGTAGCAGATGCACCGCTGGTAGATCGCTCGCGAGTTGCAGGCTGGGTGGCATATTGCGTTGTCGGATGGGCAGTTGCGGGGCTTGCTTCATGTTCTGACACCATCTCAGGTGAGACAGAAATTCCGATGGTAATAGGACGGTCCGAGGGAGATATGTCAGAAAGAGTCATGCGCGTGGGATGTAGTGACTCCTGTATGCTGTGCGTGTTTGTGTCTGCCCGCGAATCTATCGTATGAGGTTGTTGGTGCGACTGTTCATTTCCAAAAGGGGTGATTCCGAGATTACGCTCGAGGCCTGCCTGAGGTCTAAGAGTCTTTGATTTGAAGCGAAAGCCATTGTCATCGCGGCGCAGTTCATAGCGTGGCGTTGTCTCGTCGAGCTCGTAAGTCGAACCTGTTGTCTCAGAAACGTCTTTACCGCGCGATGCATTCTTTCGCGTCGAGTTCATCCTGGACCACCAGTTGAGCTTTCCTCGCCCATTGTTGGCCGAAGCAGTGGAATCAGCGCGGTTCACCATAATGAGAACTCCCTTTTTCTCTTCAGCGTTTGCGGACGGCGTTGACTGAGGGAAAATCTGTCGCGGGGCTGATGCTTGATGACGAGAGCAGTTTGTGTCGACCTTGATTCCTGGCCTCAGAGTCTGGGCGAACGGTTTAGGTTTCCTCTTTTGCCGTGCGGACTTGTGGAAGGATATTCTCTTCGCCTGCTGCAGAGCATTCCTAGCTGCCACTCGGGAGGCTTCATGTGCCCAATCTTGCGGGGTGGTATTTTCGTGGCTTGTCTGCCCGCCCACGTTCGTTCCGACGCCATTTTCCTGTGCTGTACGATATGATGGAGGCTGGCTAGTAGTGTCGGATGTAGACCAAGGGCCACGCGGTGTTGGCGGAAACGTAGGTGTTCGGAAGTCTTCCGCGCCAGGAAATCTTGTCACCCTCTGGTTCGAGTATCCTTCTTTGGTGTCCATCGTGAGGGTACCATGCGTGTTTGCGGCATGCTCAACCGAGGCAGTCTGCATTTCAGGCTTCACCACCGAGAACTCTCTGTATTATACCCAACCGGTCCAGCCTGGTATATTATTGTCCTTGAGCCCGTGAAGGTTGGCTTCGCGCTTTGGTCTCGAGGGGGTGAATGGCGAGTCGGATTGTCTAAGACGCGGAGACTGCGTAGTGTCTGAGGTTGTGATGGTCGACCTGCGACGAAATACAATTGACTGTCAAGGCAAATGCGAGCGTTGATCGTAAGATCGGGTATCAAAGAATAATTAGGAGGTAGTGCTATGGTTGCGGGAGAGTCGTCGAGGGTTTGAAAAGCAATGACGTTGGAGGTGCATCGACAATAGCACAAGGACAATAGCGATTTCAACGGGAGTGAAGAAGTTCCACCAAATGAACGAGACCTTCCAGGCAAGATATGGAAGCAGCAGGAAGAAGAAGCAGAAGCTTCAAGGAAGCGGGAGAAAGAGAGCTTTACACGCGTGAGCACGAGATGTACGGGAGGCGGCCAGCTGGCTGGGTCCGGCCTCTGGGTGTTGGGCATGGTCTTGGTCATTAGTCTGGCACTTCTTCCCTGAGGTGCAGCGGACGAGAAGTGTGCCATTGGCCAGCATTCAACGTTGATCAAAGTCGCAGCGTGGACTCGCAGCGATGGTGTAGGCGCTGGATGAGTCAGTGAAATGGTTGGAGGAGGAAGCGCCGTGGTGGACAAGGCCCAAGTGGCCTGGTGCAACACGAGCCTGAACGGGTTAGATGGCGTCTCATGGAGTGGGCATGCCAGACGGCCAGACGGCCAGACTACCAGACGGAATCCACGTCGAGCGAAGCTGATGCGTCGGCGTCGTCTGGGTGTCTGGGTGTCTGGTCGTCGTGTCGTCTGGTCGTCTGCCAGCTCGACAGGACGCGGAGCCTCATCCAAGCCGGCCATGCCAAGTCAAGCGATTTGCTGCAGCCTGTCCTAAGTTATTGTTAGCATCGTCTACTGTACCGGTCGCCCTGGGCAGGCCTTGAGCAGCCGGCCTTGAGAAGATTGCAACACCAAGGGCAGC